>DWKL01000456.1:0-18881 GCA_018249415.1 Phareas burnsi | reverse complement strand
TAGGCTACTTGATGTTAAGGGGTCATTGCAGTCCATGGACACCTACATTTTACCTCAAACCGGACTGAAGTTCTGTCTGAGGTCATTCGTAGATGCGTCATTACTCCTGAGAACAGAGATGGTCGTCTCTCGGGGCGACGGCAGAGGTATCTCCGTCGTCTTCTTACTTCTTCTTCTTCTCCATCTTTAAAGCAACATGTTGAAATAATTATAATAATTATGCTAAATGTGTCTAATAGATATTTTATTGTAACGTTATATTATAGCAACAGGGTGACAGTAGTTCATCGAGCCCGTTCATGTTCGGCCTGGAACCTAGCAAACGGGGCCGACTCGCCCGTTACGAGTCCACTTCGGCGCCCACTCCTAGGTGAGAACACGTTGGAGTTATAAAATTTAAATATTTAGAATTCTCATCTATATAAATACCATTTTTTTCACATGAATATTTGTATAGAACAATTATAGCACCGGCCGCCACGCAACAGTTGCTACAAGAAACATTAATTAGACAACACAGTATATAGATATCATTTGAATACTTTTATTTTTTCACAGTCAAATAGATTATTATAGAAAGTATTCATAAGTAAGTACAAATAAAGATTACTAATTAATTATGTGCGTGGGTAGAATTCGTCCTTCGTCCTCACAATTTGCTCTTAGAGATAGACTTATTTTTCATAATCATTATGGCAATTTTGTATAATTTGTTTTGATTTGGCCGTAGAAATCCTTGTAAAACTTCGATACAAAAATACGCTCTTTTATATGACCCAGACGAGTCTGGGAGTTTTTCAATTGGAAATGCTATTGATTAAATAAAAATATTATTTCTTAAGATAAATCTATTTTTATTTTTGTCTGGCTACTATTTAAAGTCTTTTGATGTCTGGAGGTGAACGAGTTCATTTGGGCCCACGTGTGTATGTGATTCAAGCAACGTGATGTCCCCTTTGGCAGGCGGTTCCCCCGTCGCAGCAACGGCAACGCGGATGATTGTTGGTCGCCGGTGCGCTACCGCTCCAGCGACAACCTGAGGGATGTCAGCTCCATGCCCGAGGTATGTCTTATGACGTTAAAATAACTGCACTCCTGGCTGCAAGCTTACTCAGCTCATCGTGTTTTTGTACTTTTTAATAAAAGTGCGCTTTGAATGTTGAAGCAATTGGAATTGGATGATACACGGCAGGATCACGTAAATGCCTTTGTACTTAAGGTTTTCCCGAAATATTATATTGCATATTTTATCATATTGTGAATATATAAGCGTTTTATTTTTGAATGGTACTGGTAACTGAGAGACACACTAATTCTACAGATTGTGGTTTATACAATACAATAAGTTAATTTAATTATTACAAGGCACTACTTTTCTATAAATTGGTAAAATACTGAATGAATCGTGAATAACCGGCCAATAGGAGTCAGCGTGGTCATGAATCAATCATCAATATACCCGGAGGGAGAGGGGTTCATATTTTTTTATGTAAAGGAATGAGCAAATAAATGTGCAATTCTTATTAATAAGGTGTCATTGCCGGCCGGTGACATCTGTTATCAATATTATATAGAGTCGATATAGAGCCTTACCTGAAGTCAACGACACATGCGATGCCGATCAAACTCCTGAAGACTAACATGCAATGCCCCGAAAAGTGACTTCTTTACCATAACATTCAAACTAGAACACTGTAGGGTTACGTTGCTGCTAAGAAGTGATCGTCGTTGTAAGGACGTAGATGACAATACCGACACAGTCGGAATTCAAAGAGCTCTACCATCTTAAAATATTCTTATTATATAAGAGCCGCTTTGGTATAGGGTACCATGGTATTGTTCAGCATACATGGTTACCGCCCCGGTTTATTGATACATATATACGTGATTCCATTAGCGAAATGGATTGAATAGCGTAGCTTACGTACGTACGTTTGAATATTGAAACGAATGAATTATTATGAAGTCAATTGAAGTTATTGCGTGTCAAATGCATTGCAATACAAATACTCACAATATGGTTGGCAGAACTGAGCAATTAATGGGCATCGTACATCAACTATATGAACTAGGTAATTTATTATTGTTTTATATGATTGTGATATTGGCGTTTTCCATCGAATAATTTTAAGTGACGACAATGTCACGGCTGGTTATTATGTATCAGTCGGCAGTTCCTTTATAATTTCGGTTGAAATTTCTTTATTGTGAACGCATAGCATTTCTTTCTTGTGACTGTTTCATGATCTCTCCGAAGGATTACCCTGAATTTATAATTGCATGAATAACATTTTTTATTTGACGATGCAAATATTTATAAAAACATTTTTTTAAGAATCAATCGTAGCAGGGCATTTTAAGAGTTTGGTACACAAAGAGACAGATATCGTTCCAGTGCGAGCTGATGGACGGCGAGATGTCGCTGGGCGGGCGGCTGGCGCAGGCCACGCAGACCTCGCCCGACACCGACGACACCTTGCCCATCCCGCACTTCCATATTGGCCCACCGAGGGTATGTCACAAGCTTACCACTATTATAGGTATCGGAAAAACATTTTGTAAAGTTTGCCGTTTTTTGATCAGTGATTCACTGACCTCGCGTAAAGGTTTACAGTAAGAGACTATGGTAGAAAGGAAATAAAAAAAGAGAGTATAAGTGGAAAGCAAAAAGCAACTAAAACGTGCTTGCTTTTCTGGTTAGTGATGAAGGGTGAAGCACTGCAACAGTAATCATTATTCAAACATAGTATGCAACAAAAATGAATACGTTTTTCTTTGTTTGACTAGTATATCCTTAATTAGATGATCTCGTAATGAAGGGTAAATATCTACAACGGCACTCTTTCGTTTGTTTGCTTTAGTTGACTATCTTTAGTTTATTAATCAACTTTGACACTGACCTGGTACTGAAGGATGCAGTGGACCAGCAACGATATTTTTAGTGGAAAACTACAGTGCACTAAAAATACAGGTGTAACTTCTATTGTTATACAGTTCGTTTATAATAGAAATATATATATATATACATAATTACCTTCATTTTATTGTATGACATGGACATTATGAAGGAATTTGTATTTTCAACCATAGAAAAAATATGCTCCTGGTAGCCGAGCTTATTATGTTTAAAGTAATTCAGTCTACATCCAAGATAAAATTATAATGAACATAATATATTTGTGTTTATTTTTAAAAATATTGTAAAAGTTGTGTTGGGATTTTCTTTTTTCGTTATTTTTTTCTTTGTGGTTAGGCTGTAATCCAAAGCCACGTTATCTTCAAGTTGTCGTTTCAAGCAGCGAAATTGAAGATATATGAGATTTCATTAGCAGTAGAGTTTAAGTTCGAAATTGTAATAAAAATATTTGTTTCGGTCTAACAGGAGGGCAAGGATTCATCTCGGTCGGGTCGTGAACGAGGGCGGGCACGCTTCCGGCGCTCCAGCTCGCCTCCACCCGTGCCCGCGCGCTCTCTCGTCGTCGCACCCCGCAAGTTTGCCCTCTCGCCCGCGCAGGCCGAGTGCCTGCGGGCCGTGTTTGCCTCCATGCTGCGCCATGAGGGTAATTGATTCGACGGTCTCGAGAGTTTTTCTTTTATGCTTAATTAATTACAAATTAATTTAAGTTATTTAAAGGATGTTGAACAGCCATATTAATATAAATTTTCCGTCTGTAGTGGGACTCAAGGCTTGCTCAAGTTTTTTGAGAAGGCCTATTAAAGATGGCCTGATTGTTATTAATTATATATCTTTCTAGAAATGTGTATATTTCTATTCCTGTAATTGATATCTTCATGCAGGAATCGAATTATATCTTTATCCAGGTATAGTTCCTGACGCAATAGCATGTGCTGCATTTCTGAAGTTCCACCCGCACCTCCCCAAGTCGGGTGCGCCGGTTGTCACGCGCGGGGTGCACGACGTCGCGCCGCACCGACCGCAGCGACACTCCGTGGAAGTATCCAACGCTGGTGAGAAATACCAACGCTAATGGCATTCCACAATACGATGTTACATTATCAATACTTCTGAATAATGCTATAACAATTTTCTTTACGTCATATAGTGTATGTGCTCATCATTTAAAATATGATGCAATGAAAACATGAAACACCAAATTATCACACGCGTGATTCGGTAATGACAAGATCAATATCACTGCGTAAATTTGCATGTGTGACTTTCATTGATAAAATATATTAAAATCGGTCTATATATTTCTAAGAACAAATAGAAATCATCACAGCGTACCACTTCACCTAAATCATAATAACTTTTATTGTTTTCAAATAATATTTATTTTTTTAGCTAAAAATAAAACTCGGAAATGTTCTCCAGGCTCGTACCTGCGCATCAACCCTTCGACGCTGGAGACGTTGACGCGCTCGGGCACGGAGGCCAGCGCCAGCCGTGCGCGCAAATCCGATATCGACGCTGCCATTCGTGAAGACGAGCCGCACTCTTCAAACACCGACCCGGGTTATTGTTTTATGTTATTATACAATATGTTAACAATATTCAAATTGAACAGCATGCATGCGTCTAACTGGGGCGGCTCATTTTGTCATGAAATTCTCTTCATCATTAATTTAATTTGCAAAAAAATTACAGTATTTTTTTTATTTGCGCTCAAATCTGTCAATACTAAATTTATTTACAAATCTAATATTTCTATTATTACGTTAATTTATTTACAATACATAAAATCACTAGGTACTCCTCTAATAATTACGTCTATATCGTAGTTGGCTCTGGTTCGTCTTCGTCGGTGGTGAATGTATTACCGCCCGCGCTCCGCGCACTCGTAGCGTTATGGGACGCTCTCTGCGACTCCGATCAATTAGCACCTGCTACTGATAAGTATGTGTATTATTAATTTATTAACCACATTTTGTTTTACATTGACTGTATTATTATATGAACATATATTTAATTCTTTTTTAGATACAGAAAAGAGGCTGAAGCAAATGAAAATGAGGAAGTCAGACCGCCTAGTGGCGTTCGCAGAAAGAAGGATTCCAAATACTGGCCAACTGCAAAGACTCCTTATTCTGGTAAGATTTATGTTAGATTAAGTTGTATCGGTATTTTTATATTTTTTAGTATTGTGTTGTATTGTATGTACTGTATTTTTTCAAGCATGGAAATAGCAAACGAATACACAGCTATCCACCTCACGTTAAGATGTCAATATTGTCCATAGACATCGGTAATCGACTCCAAACAGGATCGAAATCCTACTTGTGGTCAGCCACGGGAGCAATGTTATTCTTGAGGAATAAGTTGGATCGCCTCGTTTAATTGTATTTCCCTTAGCACACCCTTGAAATGCGAACGCACCATTCTTTAACATGCCGTTATAAGCAAGAAATAGATGTGGCGGTGGTGTTGAACCACGAACGATTCTACAACCTTTAAGTCTCAATATAAATGGAGCAAACAGTAGCGTGTTTTATTATATTGTAGTTCGTTGCGAGCTGTGCGGCGGCGCGAACGTGGCCCCACCGTTGGCGGGGCACATGAAGCAGGCCCATCCTGGCTGCCGTGCCGCCACCTCGCGCGGGTACGATCGCGCGGGCGTCTACCGCGACTCCGACCCGCCTAGCGACGGGCCCACCGCCGCCTGCGGGCAGCTCGCGCAGGGTGAGACATAGCTCTAACATTGATCATATGTTGGGTTTCAGTCGTTCGGAATCCTCAATGTAACCGAAGAAACTGTAGTTTCTACGTACTCCATTCTTCAGCGTTACAAGTCCCCTCATGCGGGTAAGCTGGACGTTGAGGAGAAATTGAAAGGGGTTTTGCCGTAGTCACTGTGATCGACTGAGTATTTTAGTGCTTGCGGTAAAGGAAATAAATTAGAATGGAGATGCTGGTGTTTCCTGGATTTGTTACCTCTGTTGCATTCTACGATATTTACAAAAGGTGTAGGTGGTGCTATTCGTAATAGGCAGCACACGGCAAATCCTCCGCCGCGGTACATCAATTCGCTGTGGAGTTGCTGATGGCATTGGCGTAAAATATATGTATATGTTCCTATATTATTTTATAATATTGTTTTCTCTATTTACTACATCATGTACCTTACTTATGGTACATTTTATTTTTAAATAACTATATTATACCTATGTGTGTATATATAGGTATAATAATTATTTTAATTCAAAGCAGAATTGAGAATGGAAAATTAAGGACACGTAAATTATTTATTTTATTGTAACTGAAATAAAATCATAAACAAATGAACTCATTATCATGTATAGTATATATATGTTGATTGCGGCGTCCGCTTTTATGCGTTCCAATTGCAGCGTTATTATTATTGTGTGCATTTCTGAAATAATTTATTATAAAAGCTTACTTTCGAATTCGGTTTCGTTTGCAATTAGCAACATTTATTTGTTCATGCATAAATTTTGATTTGCGTGCCTAATTTCATTTTCTTTTTTCACGATCATCCCTTTAGACTTAATCGGTGTGAAAATTCGAGCTACGTTGTCAGCGTACCAGCTATGGTATATTTACTGCGAGAAGTGCCGCGAGAGGTCGTTGAAGTCGACCTCCTCTGCCAAGCACAAGACTGTCACTATCATCGAGGGCCCGGAGAGAGACGACAGCATCGACTGTGAAATCGACCATCTCGTCATCCGGGACAACGCTCTGTTTCTACTCGACTTGGCTCCACTCAATCACTCAGGTACGTCAAGTCAGTTAATGATTCAGTAATGAATTCGGTAGGATGTCTATCTCAGATTTGATATAGTATATTTTTTGGCTCCGACAGGGAAGTGAAAATAAAGATTTGTTTAAACCGATCCGTAAAAAACGATTTTGGGCCCAGTTTGAAAACGAATGAATGAATATTTAATCATAATATGTACTACACACAAGCTATAACTTACAATTCTATCTCGATGAGTGTTAATTTATTACATAATCAAATGGTATACATTTTCCGAGATTTTATTTTTATTCGAATGTTAACACTGTATTTAAGTTATAGTAAGTTATAAACATATGAGATATTTTGTTTTTAGCTTAACCATATTATGTAAGTAAATCGATACTCGCATGCACGGAGTATTAGTGTACTTGCATGTTTTTCAAATGAAACAAAAATATCATTTTGATTAATCCTATACACCACAGATAAAAATGTGAATTTTTCTTGTTTTTATTCAGATTATATTTTGGAATTGTGCCCAACCTCTTTAATCTAAATTTGTCTCTGTTTAATATATTTCATACCGTTTTTTTTTATTTGATGATAGATACTCATCGAATGGCATATTAATACTTATATATCTTTAACATGAGCGATTAAAAATCTGTCATTCTCATCTGTAAATAACATTATTGTAACATTGAATCGTAATTACTTAGAAACTTTTAGGGCTTATCTTACTGTTTTAAATATGTGTTGATTTGTCTTATTTTTTAAGTATGACCATGTAATGTTGAGAGATATATAACAATATATAAATGTAGTGTGTATTTATAGGTGGTAGACTTTCTTTGTCCGAATCCGTAAAGACCACTGCGATACTTGCATC
The DNA here is from genome assembly GCA_018249415.1 of Phareas burnsi. Lineage (NCBI taxonomy): Eukaryota > Metazoa > Arthropoda > Insecta > Lepidoptera > Hesperiidae > Phareas > Phareas burnsi. The sequence continues at coordinate 11,330 of DWKL01000456.1, read as the reverse complement.
TGCCTTATAACAGTAGTGATAAGTGCTGCTGTGTTCTGGTTTCAAGGGTACGGTAAGCGAAAATACTGGAAGCGTTTTAACTTAGTTCTCAGGGATGTTTCTGTGGTTAATTCATCGTGTGTCCGACCTCATGTTAGACTTCAATCTAATTTCTGGTTGGCTATAGATGTCCATGAGTTGCGGTGACTACTTACCAGCAGATGAGCATGCCCGTTTGATGCTAAAAAAATATATGTATCACTGCATATGTGCAGAGACGATTCACATGTCTCCGTGGAGCGAGGTGCCAGGGCGCAGTCCGCCCACGCCGCCAGGCAGCGTGTGGCAGCCCGCGCCACCCTTCCAGGTGCTGCCCGCGCTGGGCGCCGCGCCGCGCGCCGCGGCCCCACCCGCTGAACCCGCGCGCTACCATTCGCTCGGCCGTCCACCGCCGCCGCCTGTAGACCCGCCGGTAACATGAATGACTGTAAAAAAGGGCTAAAAATGCTGACTCTTCCATGCTTGCTATCGCCACATTTCTTTCCCCCTGGTATCATACACATCTCCCATCTGCATGTATCCACACGAATGCAAAACAATAATACCAGGACACAAAAACACTGCAACATCATTTGTACTTACGCATTCATGAACGCGTGTCTTTGAACTCCTCTTTATGTATTATACTTGTTCTAGTATAACACTCACCAAACATATGTTGTATTGCTCTAAGATTATTACTTGTAATTGTCATATCAAATAATGGTACGAAACACATTGCACTAGCCCGATGTTATTATTACAAAAGCTGTTCTTCATTTTATTAGTTGTGTGATTTTTGTTCACTTTGCTAGAAAGGGATAGAGGTACAGCGTTATTGTTTCTTTCATAGTAAAACTTTCGAATTTACCTATATTGATATGTCGAATAATTTGTTTATTTAGAGTGAAGACGCCGCGGGCCCCTCCCGTGTACACCGCTCGGTGTCGATGGGGCAGGCGGGCGGGCGCGACCTCGCCTCCGCCGCGCTGCTTCCGCTCGCTAAGTGGGAGCCGGACCCCATTGATACATTGCCAGGTAATTGAATAACCAATAAGTCAATAATGGTTATGTCGTTGTGGTACATTATATTTTGTTCGATTGAATCATGATCGAACAAATATATCGAACTAGCGTCGCCTTAGATGGGAGTGATCTTTTAAACTACTTCCCACTACGTTGTATGAATGGTATATAGATAGAATCTCTGTAAGATCTTTGTCTTAAATATTAACGTAACTGTATTTGAAACTAAAGGTGCTGCAGGCTCATCGCTTCTTGCTCAGCCTAGCTCAGCTCTGCAAAAACTGGTTGCTTGCGGGGAATGGACGACCGAGGGCTGTATTCTATCTGCTTTCGAACCCCCAACCCTTGACATCGACGCACTCATGCGCAGCCCAGTTATGACCTTCGTGTTGGCCAGGAAGGACTTGCACGGCTATCGCCAGAAAATGGACGCTGCTGTTCGCGTTAATACTGTCAGACAATACGGATTTGAGGTAAGTTCATTTAAAAAAAACGACACACTTAACACTCCTTTTACAATTCGGAAGGTCTAAATAATGCAAGAAATTTATAATTATTCAAGTGAGCGATATAATCTTGCAGGCGTTGAACTGGTTGTTGCGGTCGGCCACGCAGCCGACGTGCGTGCACGACGTGATGTGGTGGTACTGCAACACGCTGGACAAGTACTCGCGCATCATGCCGCAGCCCGCTACAAATGACGACAACAAAGAGGTCTGGTACCCAACATAACTAATAATTTTACTACCATCGTCAACTTTTACAGCCAATGTTAAGAATTGTTTCGGATAAAAATTAGGCAAAAATTAAGTATAATGATAGCATAATTTTCTTAAGAACTTATTGTTATCAAAGCAAAAAGGTTTTAATTAAAATGTGCACTACATGAGCTAATGTGATGTTAAAATAATATTGGAGTTTACTACAGAACTCAGTAAATGAAGTGAACCCGCGCATCCTCCAAACCCCATCGGCGTCGGCGATCTGTCCCGGCGGCAAAGCGGCACGCGGCGCACGTGCAGCCTTCCATTCTTTTCTGGGCTCCATCAGCGCTCTCGCTCCGTCACTGCCAACGGCGAGCGCCGCCGGCCTGCAAGCCGTGCGCTGCTGGGCGCTTCACTACTCGCAACACGACCGCGCCTTCCTGCACAGGTAAGGGTTTTCCAACATAGTCAAATGTAGGCCTCTTCAATCCATTAGCCTAATTTATTTTCTTTTTATTTTCTCCGTCGGCCGGATACATGTAAGAGTGCGTATCTCTACACAAAAATATTTTTTGAACATTTTCTTTGGGCGTTTCAATTTATTCCATTTAAACATTATGTAGTATATGGCTGGACAGGCACAGTTTATATTTCTTGTTAACGAACGGTATTTTTGTACTCCGGACATTAATCATTACTCTATTATCATTATAATACCATCTAAAACCCGTTCTGTGGATTGTTAACGCTGCTTGGAATTAGATCACAAGTGTTCAGTGTGATCAGCAAGATATTGTCGCACGGCGAGGATGGCGCCTACGAGGAAGGAGTGATGGGTGCCCTGCATGAAAGCTATCATAGCTACAACAATAAGGTATCTAACGGAGCAACTCGAACAGCATTTTTAAAGTTTAATTCATTTAACCCGGTTACTTTACCTCAATGATCCTGTATACTATACATTAATAAATTGTACATAACAGACATTACTTATATGAATTGACTTACCAATAATTAAATGAGCAACAAAGCATAAATAAGCAACAAGGTGTCAGATCATAGGTTAGTGCCGTTAGACATTAATATTAATTAATACCGTTAGACAGAAATTTCTATGAAAATTCAAGCGTTTAAAGATGGTATAATATTATTTCAACACGTCGATATAATATTGCTCTTGTTTTTATTTAATAATAGGGTTAAAATCAAAATGTTATGACATATTGTTGCGGTATGTTAAGATGTTTAACAATGGTTGCATTGCTCTTCTTGGTATTAATGAAAAATTTTTTTTTTTACGCTTTTTCCTTGAATTTAGTTCTAGGGTCAACGACCATTTGTGACTAGGTCAATGCTTATATACCTAACACTTACCAATCACTGCATCCACCGGAGTTTTATATAAAGCTAAGAGTGAAAGAAGGGAACATTTAAAATTCATATATACTTTGTCTCTGCGTCAATTAACTTTTCGATGAACAACGTTTTAAAATTGTATTATTATGTGACTGTTTAGCAGCAGAACTTTGTTTGGACTTGCCCTGACGTGACCGGGTGGTGCGACGTGGCGGTGTCCTCGCGACAGGGCATGGCGGGCGCGTTAACCGACGGCAGCACGGAGACATTCTGGGAGTCCGGCGACGAGGACCGCAACAAGGCCAAGTGGATCCAGATCTCGTACCCCGGCGGTTCCATTGAGGAGCGCCCGCACGTGGTTTGCGTGCACGTCGATAACACTCGGGACACAGTGGTGAGTCATTGGCATGTAGTAAGGGTGATGTAGCGGCGTAGCGTGACGCAGCGGTAACCGTAACGGCCTCACACGACAAAGATATCCGGGTTCAAATCCCGGTAGACATCTAAGTGAAGAATTTAGATTTCTGTTGTGAGTCTGGGTGTTTGTGTTCACGTCTTTGTATGTATGGTACTTACTGCATGGGTGATCCTAATGTGGGGGCTTTAAGTGTAAATAGCGTTATTTTTGTTTTCCATAATATTCTGTTTAATTAATGATTCTTACAATACCAATAAGTTGTTGAGATCATCGCAATTTTAATAAGCTGCTAGGATAATGGCCTGTTTAATCAAGTATTATATTATTAACGAACAGTAAGAAACATTAGTTATAATGAACGTATTGATTTTAGTGTCATAAAATCTCATCATTAATTGCTCATGATCTTTGATGAAAATAGATTTTCATTACTAGGAATAACGCAGGTGTTGACATTCACGATAGTGGTAACCAGGATGTTTTATATTCTTTGAAATATTTCCGTTGTTTACCGATATATTTCTGAAAATAAAAGAAAGAATTTAAAATACATTTCACAATAATAATTAGCAAATGTCATATGAAGTGAAGCGACAAAAGGGCATATCCGGCCAATGTATGGTTCACTTACATTTTATCCCAATTCTAAATAAAACTGGATTCATATCTGCAGGTATACTACGTGGCAGATGTTACGTTTGTAACTCCCACGTCTGTATCGCCCACGTACATAAATGAGATGCATAGATGTTAAAATATTATTTAAGTATGTATATAGTTATCGTTGTAGCATTTTGAGAAATTTCACTTACTCTCTTTTTGCCTTGCGGTCTATGAGTGGCGGTCGGCCATCTCTTGTTAGCCTGAAATCTTGTGTCAGTGCTGTGTCTGCTACTTTACGGTGTGGTAGACACAACACGGGTTGGTAGATGTGAAATGAGATTTAAGCTATTATATGTTACCAAGACGTGTCAAACCGAACATACTTGATTAGCTGCAGATAAATGACGGGAACTAAAAATATATAGCATTATAATAGCAAGTAACATGTTGCGTGAACCGAAAAGAAGTCTTTTCCGCTGACTGTTATTTATGTTTTTTTTTTTACTTTATTTTTAACTTGTTTACTCCTACACTTGGTTATAAGTAGCGAAAACCTTTATCACGAATTGTCATTTTTATGTTTAGCATGATTTCCAAGTAATCTCAAGGAATAAAATTTTGTGACATTTTAGAACAAGACATTGCTGATTTCGTTCCTGTTCAGTGGTGGAACAAGTGAGTTATTCCACATGCAAGATTTGGAAGTGGATATTAAATCGGCTACATGGCTCTGCTACACTTTACCAAGTAAGCAATTTTCAATGACGAATCTCTAAAAAGGTTTGCGCAACCATATTTTTACTTTTGGATATAATATCAAACATATATGGTATATAGCTTTGAAATATGATCAGATTTGATAAAGGATTAAAGAAACTTCTTTATACAGTTGCTTCTTAATTATAGTTACAATGCTTGTGTGATATAAAATGCATAGAAAAAGGAATGACAATGTTTATATTAATTCCAGGGATGCCGAGTACAACGGTGCGCGTGCGATGCGAGATGCGTGGCCCCGAGGCCGCGGTGCGCGTGCGGCAAGTGCGCGTGCTAAGCGCGCCCGCACCCGCGCCAGCGCCGTCCGCCGCGCCGCCACTGCACGCGCTCGTCGAGCGCGACACGCTGCGGGTATTCCGCCTGCTAACCTCGCAGGTGCGTGCCGCTTCTCATCTCGAGTCACTTGACGTGGGACAATAATGACGATTTTTCAGGATGTCATTAACACAATACAGAAAAAGTATGACATTGTGTATCCAAAACTTACAAAAGTTAATATTTTTCTACGCTATTCTCTTCTGGCATAATACTTTAGGTCTTTTTTAGCTATCCTAAATATACACTATTTGTTAGGCTTTAACTGGGCTTGATATACAGAAAAATTATGAATTGTTCTTAATTATTTCCAAAACTTAGTAGTAGTTAGTGTAATACATTTTTATACGATTTATGTATATCAGGTATTTGGCAAGCTGCTGGATTGGGAGGAGTGTGGCAGCGAGGCGGGCGAAGCGATCGCCGCGGAGGAGACTGTGGGCGATGACAGCGATCTGCGCGAGCACGTCGTCGGCATACTATTCGCCGGCCACAAGCTCACCTCGCTCCAATGTCAGGTACTAAAGCAGAGCAACAATGGTAAATGATGACATCTGAGGTTTTAATAATAATATTTTTCTATTGTATTCTATTGTATTCTAAAATGCTATTGGTGTGTTTCAATTCTGACCGTCTATGAATCTCATCCTTAATAAAAGAAGTACAGGAATAAGTCTGACCTGTATATAAACTCTTCTAACTAATGTTAATTTTCAAAGTTTTAATAATGAATACTTAGTATTTCATCAAAATAATGGATGGTATTAATAGAAAATTATTCTAATAAAAATTGATAAATATATATGAATATTATGTTTGTATTGTCATAGGTGATGTCGCACATCGTGATTGCGATTGGATGCGAGGCGGCGCGCGTGCGCGACGACTGGGAGACGGCTCTGCTGTGCGCCGAGAGCGCCGTGCGCGGCGACCCCGACGACCCGCCGCGCGCGCACCACCATCAGCAGGACAACTACTGCTTCGAGATGCTCTCCATGGTAAAACTTACGATTTAACTATCATCGTTATCATTGTCATTATAATCATCGTTACTTTAATGAGCATTATCAACATCATTATAATTATCACCATCATCATCATCATCCAAATCAACACTCAGGATGAGCGCATAGTCCAACGATTTGACCACGTGCGTATAGAAGACTTTACCCACGTTTGAGAACTTTATGGAGAACTCTTCAGGTGTTTAGGTCCTTCCGTGATACTTTTATGCGAGCCCGTGGTTGAAATGCCAGACCCCGAATTCCCTTTTAAAGTTTGACTGCGGCGACATACCGCCATATCTGTTTCTGTCTTGAAACAGCGTTGTTTAACTACTGTGTTCTGATTTGAAGGATGAGGTAAGGCAAATATACTAATTTGACTCGATCCACAATAGTCCTAAGGAGTGGCATCATGTATGTGATCGACTTCAGGTAGGACTTCTGCTTTATATGGTGTTGGTTGGTTGGTACATATAAACGACACTAACCACTTACCATCAAGTGCACTGCATGCTCGTTTGCTACTTTCATTACATACATAATAGCAACGAGTAAAAAGTCATAGTATAATATCCTAAATATTAATTATTTGTTACAGTTGCTTGCGCTTAGTGGCAGTGCGGCAGGCCGGGCTCACCTCGCACAGCGCACAGAATTGCTCCCTGATTTACTAGCGCTATTACACACAGGAAGCGAACGCGTACAGCGACAGGTGATTTTAATATTTTTTAAATTTTTTAACCAACTTCCAAAAAATTATAATGTCTCAATTTTACAAATTTAAAAAAAAATTATTTATTGCTGAATAAAAAAAAGTGTCTGTCTGATTTAAAAACACCCTCTGATTTTTAAGATTATAGGGCTTTATACACGATATCGAAACTTAAAAGTCCATGTCGTGTATTGTTTTTAATTTTGATTTAATTTTAAGTTTATTTTAAATGGATTTGCTTTCGTCAATTAATTGTTCACAATCGGGTTCAGACCTCCAAATGGTAGGAATAATAAAAGGAGTATCCACAAGTTCAACTTTAAATTCAAAAATCACTTTTCTTCTAAAGACCGTTTTCGTCTATCTATTCGATTATAAATGTTTAGTTATAGTGTCAGATAAAATATTACAGCAGTATAAAATAAATTTCTTGTTCCAGGTGATATCTTTACTTCGCCGGATTATCATTGAAATACCACCGCAGAAGATGCTCGCGGCACTTAATTTTGGAAATGATATTGAGACAAGGTATAATATTTTCATTTGGAAGATACTTTAGGTCACATGATGATTATTATTAATATATATTTCTCAATCTATACGAGACGCACGAAAGCGTCTGCAAAAAGTTCAGCCTCAAATATATTGATTGACAAAAATTATTATGTTAATTTTTTCCACCTGACGTTAACGGGTCACTGCATCCCATGGACAGTAGTAAAATTCTATATAGAACGGGAGTCCTACTGCACACTTCAGTCCAAAACGTAACGATGTTAAAATGCTGCTACAAGATTGGAATAGATAACGTGGTGGCGCCGGCACCGGTGAACGTGAAAGAGTCGATACCAACTTTACAACTCGTAAAGTAGTTGTAACTTTAGTAGGTAGTAGAACTTATACTAGCGAGTTACCACCGCCGCCTTTTTAAACCGCCGTGACACAATTCTTGTGTTTCAGTTGAAGAGACGCGGGTATCGGATACAAATGAGGCAACCATATCTGTCCTCAGGCATGGTAACATATCGCAGTGATGACTTCAGACTTGTTTGGAATTAGATGTGGGTCTATGGGTTGTGGGCAGTGACTACTTACCATCATGTTGCCTGCATGTTCATTTGCGAGTCTTCTAACATATAAAATTTAATTCTGACATATAAAAACGATTTTTTTCTGTACGGCTCCCCAGAGTGACTCTACTAGACCATCTAGTATGCTTCTTGGGCAAGGCCATCACGGTGCAGGTCAAAGTGAAGGGTGCAGGCGGATCCACTAGTTCGGGCTCCATCACCATGGGCAGTACAGTGACCCCTGCCCCGCCAGCTACGTGGTTCATGCGCGGGGAGACACTAAAGCAACACTCCCATCTCGTGTCCAAGCTGCTGCTCGACATGGCCGAGGTATTTCGTATAACAATTAAAATACTTCATTTTAATAATTTTGTTGGCGCTGTCTTCCTGCTTACTTAGATGATGTTAGTAGATGGCGAATTAGGACATGGTTAATATAAGTCTCATTAGCATATTGCTATAGCATATTGTTACGATACCAGGGTAATCAGACAAAATATATTATGATATTATAATGTTTTTGCAGGCCGTTGTTAATATTCTTTGTTCTGTCATTATCCTTAACTGGCATAAATAATTTGAGGTCGGTAAACATACATGACCGTGTTATCAGGACAAGATGACACCAGCGTGGGGCGCGGAGACGCGCGCATCGCTCGCGCAGTATGTGGCGGCGATCGCGCAGACGCCTGACGGCGACCGGCAACCGGCGCGCTGCCTCGCCGCGCCCACCGTCTGGATGGCGCTAGCAGCGCTTTGCGTCTGTGAACAGTCGCACATCGACCTGTGAGTGTTGCAGTCTTTCAATCACGTAATCGTTTGAGTGCATTCCTAATAAATTATGTGACTGTGAACTGTGAATATCGTAAACACATGAAACTTATAGTCCGTAATTAATAAATATGAATTGTTTAATTATATATTATTTATAATAGTATCTGTTACAGTATCAACAGCGCGAGTGAAGCTCGCAAATGTAAAATTGAGGCAGCCGCCGCAGCATCTGCAACTGCTGGAGCAGTGAGTGCTACTGCATCGCGTGGATCATCTGGTATGACTGAAGCTGCTGGTCTGCCCACCGGAGGCGCGGGTCCATCTCGAGTGAGCATGTCTTTCGAAACAGCAGGCCCGTCCACAGCTTCTTGTTCGTCCGAAATGGCTGGACCCTCTGTGATTGGCCCATCGCGTCCCGCCAAACGCAAGCCTTATAGAACCATAACGTTAGCCGAAGTTGTCGTTGAAAAGCCACCTGTGAACAAGATACCAACGATTACTCCAGCGGCTGCCGCCGCTATTGATGGCGCGAAGGTTGCCAGCGACGTGACAGACAGCGAGCCGAGCGCGGTCGCTGTTCGACGCATGTGCGTCAACCACGACGACGGTTCCACTTGTGCCGTAATAGATTGCCGCACCTGCGGCCCGCTGTGTACCGAGTGCGATCGCTTCTTGCATCTAAGCAGAGTCTCTAAGAGCCATCAAAGACAGGTTTGTCTAACTATTTTTTTTATGATATAATTATTAATAATACAATTGACCTTATTATAAATAAACGTCTGATCTAGTACAAAATTTACGAAAAAAGTCCCGAAGAAAAATATTTACTCTTGGAAATGTCAAACAACCAGGTTGCTTAGCAACACAATAGTTGTTGACAATCTGAGATGCGACATTAGATATAATAAAATATTGTAATTTGGACACTACCATTATAAACCTACTGTTTAATTTCACTTGCAGTTTTTTTTACTCTATCATGTGTAATAATGAATAATTGATTTCATGCATTTTAAATTACATTATATTTCGGAGGAATCTAATGTATTAATATAATAAAATAAGATTTGTTGAAAAATATTCCTTCCTTTATTTCTACCTATGCATCATAGTATTTGCACAATTTTATCATGGCACTACTGACTTTTGTCGTATTATTCGGCTAAATGGGCAATTTAAGCGCAGACCCGATACCCATTGGTTTTTAAGTCGATCTAATGCTTGTTTATTCTTGTGCTCGGAAATTAAAAACGGCTTTTATTGTTGTAATTTGTTTTATTGTTCGTGGTTTAGATATGCAAGGAAGAAGAGAGTGCAATCCGAGTGGACATCCACGAGGGGTGCGGGCGCGCGAAGCTGTTCTGGCTGCTGCTGCTGGTGGACCGGCGCACGCTGAAGGCGCTGGCGGAGTTCCGCGGGCTGGAGGGCGGCGTATGCGAGCCGGCCGGGCCCGCAGTGCGCGCGCCGCTCGCCGGCGTGTGCCGCTACTGCGGCGTGCGCGGCAATTCCGGTCTGCTAGCCATTGGAAACATCTGCGCTGATCATCAGTGCCAGGTTTGTGCAGTGCTGTTTTATTACGCAATCGATTATTTTCGTCGTCTATTCAAACGTACATTGAGATAACATCAATACATGTTTTTTATTTTTACACTACTAGGTAACATGTTTCAGGAATGCCTTATAAGACGAGCACTCAGTATTATTCTTATATACGCTATACTGCTTTTGTAATTGATATATAATAGACAGACATGGATACAAGATTATATTTGGTAATTCTTTGTACAATATATTTATTGTAATTTAAACTCATAATTCGATATATACAAAATACTAATACTAGTTATTATCAAATGATTATCAAAACACTTGTAATTCGATAAGTACAACACAATAAATTATTATTCGATTATAATCGGACTGTCGAATAATTAATACATTGTGCAGGAGCACGGTCGTGAGTCGTGCACGCGTGTGCTCAGCTGCGGGCACGGTTGCGGCGGCGTACGAGGCGAGCGTGCGTGCCTACCGTGCCTGTTTGGGTGCGGCGGTGGCGACGCATTGCGCCAAGACGCCGACGACATGTGCATGATTTGCTTCACCGACCCGCTGCAAGCCGCACCCGCCATACAGGTATTCTGCTATACTACTATATTGATACACGGGATATTCTCGAACAATTTAAATTTTCCTTAATTTAAAATTTCAACTCCTAATTAATGATAAATCAATTAACATTGCCCGCAACACATTAACTTAGGTTGTTTGAATTCAATATAAAAGTTTTTTAAAATCTGATTTTGCCATCTGTATGATCCATAGAAAAATGTTAAACAAATACTGGTAACCGATTGGAAATAATTATCCATGTATATCATCATCATCATCATCGTATAGAATACACTCTTATTTTATTAAATTGTTTATTTGTTTCAGTTAAAATGCGGCCACGTTTTCCACCTGCACTGCTGTAAAAAGGTCATTCTTAACAAATGGAATGGACCTCGCATTACGTTTTCATTTTCACAATGTCCTATTTGCAAGGTAACTATT
>DWKL01000455.1:0-18882 GCA_018249415.1 Phareas burnsi | reverse complement strand
AGGAATAATCGAAATGTTATACGAAAGCAAGGGTTAATAATGAAAAAGAAGACATACAATTCACAATACAATTTATAATCGGTTTTGTGTTGGATAAAACTATTATGTAAAGAGCATATAATCTATATAGATAAATTAAATTGAAACTGTCAGTTACTTCAATATGAGTGCCATTTTCTGAGCTCATATGTTTATGAAATGTAATGAAATGATTTATTACAAAAATATTATAATTAAGTCCTGTACAATGGTAACATTAACATCATGTTGTGCATTTCTTTTCTCCACCTTTACATTTGGCCCATTGTAATCTACAGACGTGAGGCTTGAACCATAAAAAAAAGTCCTAGCGTAAAGCTATGAGTGTACATTTTATTTTCCCCACACTAAGATTAATGTGACTTCCGAAGCACAGAGGCATGCATGAAAATTAGTCTAACGGTCAGGTTGGGTGGATATTGTAAAACTTTGAAGATTGGTTGCAATCCACACATTGGTGACTACAGAAGACAGGTGTTTTTGTGAGCAGAATTTTGCTGGACATCTCCAGAACTAAACTTCTTAATCGACATCTCCACAAGAGGGGGAATACTACTATTCTTGGCCCACACCAAACTGCACTTTTGATTAAGTGGCTTACAGATGTCCAACAGTGTTCATCAGTTTCAGGTCGATGAAAGTCTGGATGTGACTTAATTAAAGCAAAACCTATCACCACAAGTGCTCCTTATAATTTCAATATTTTGATATCTTCAGACAAGATGTTGAAAGGTGAGAGAACTATACTTTGTCCGGGAAGTACCAACACCGCCCTCATTATCCGCATTGAAGTAGTTCATGTGTTTCGGTAAGGCATGGATGCCGGACATACTTACAGCGAGGCAACCATCTTAATCCTGAGGCATAGTGACGAATCTATGTTCGACTTCAGATAAAGTTTTGTTTGTAGTTAGATGTGGGTAGCTATGGGCTGCAGTGACCATATAATATCAGATGGCTTACACGCTTGCAAACTGCATTCCCATTTATTTACATAGATATTAACTACAATCACATTTTCATCTATAACTAGATCTGACTACACATATCTATAATTATAATTACTTAACCTTAAGTATCACAACCTCTTAACAAGACCTTCACAATGTCAACTGATAAAAACAATAAAACTTGTTTTGATCAACATTGCAATAACATTTCTTTATCTCTTGAATCACTATATCAATTCTATTGATGCATAAACTTTTACTGTTACATTATTTATAATAGAAAAAAGCTTTAACATCGAAGTTTAACATAAATATCTACAATGTTAAGCAGTCACTGCATCCCATGAATAACCAAAACTATCCTAAAACAGGACCAAGTATCATCTAAGATCATACGCAGACGTGTTATCACTCTTGAGGATTAAGATGGATGCCTCGCTCTAAAGGCTACCAAGTCTCCCACCACAATACAGAAATTGCTTTAAGGTGGATTATTAGGGCGGTGGTGGTACCTCCCTCAGCAAACTATCATAGTTTTATCATTTATGAGGTTAGCCACAGATGATGTACTATCCTTGAGGACTAAGTTAGAATGCCTCATATATATCTCTTCATTACCACAACCTTCAAAACACAACACAACAGCATTTAACACTGCTTTTATTAGCCAGAAATAAATGTGGCATTCTTGTCTTTGGAGTCGATCCACAAAGAATGTGTCTCCTCCCTCTATTAATAATACATACTCTTAATTGTCTTCTTAGACAAGGTCTTGCATGATTAACAAAAATGATCTTTGTAGGAAAACTCCCTTTTACCCTTTTCCTGTGTCAGTGTAATTATTATGTTGCATTATACAGCACAATGTATCATAATGTAATGATGACTGTGCAATATTATGGTTTTTACAATGTTCTTAATCATACTCATCTTCCATAACTTAGACTATGTTGAAAAAAGGTTAATTGTGTTTTGATTCCAGAGTCACCACTCGCACACCTATTCCTGTCTTATTGCAGCAATCTATTAAGAAGTTTTGGTTTTAAGGGTGTGGCAGATCAAATATACTAATACTTGAGAAGCCAAAGATATTTGTTAGAACTGTAGATATGCTATGCTGGGAAGTACTTCTGCTGCCCTCACAATCCATCTTAAAACAATTATTGTTTTTTGATTGAAGAATAGTGGTTGCCAGATACACTTACAGAGAAGTGATCATCGGAATTCTCATGAGTAGTAACATGTCTAGGTATGGCCTCAGATAGGACTTCAATCCAATTATTAAGACTACATGTGGGCATCTATCAAATTTAAAGAAAGATATTTCAACTTAGTCCACAGGGACAGCAATGTACCTATGATCAACCCGTTGACCTATTGGTGCTCACGGAAAGAACAGTGACCATTTTTAAACAAGAGGGTTGGATGATGCTCGTTTGCCAATTCCATTACAAGTAATAATAATCCAAACATTTTTAACAAAACTTACAGTACTTTTAGTTTAGTGAAAGTAATTGTTTTCCAAGATCACCAACATTACTCAAAGCCAACACACAATATAAAAGTAAACTTTGATAAGTAACCTCTATTTGTCCATTTAATATCAATTGTATGACCTAAAAACCTTATCATTATGAGAGGAGACTCACCGATTTTCTTTTATAGAAATATAGACTAGCAAAACAACTTATAATTTGGTCACAAAAAGCCATGCACATGTTATTATAATGGGCCACTCCCATAACAGCCCTATAAAGTCAGAATTGGTATTCTAGAGACTCAGCTGAGGTTACAAAGTAGTTGCTTCTGGTAACATAACAGAAGCAACTAAGTGCTATCAATCCAGGCCACCTGACATTGGGTAGTCAGTGCCACCTATGGACATCTGTAAGTCTCCATATAGGATACAAACAAATGATGATCGTAGGTGTCACGATACATGGGCCACAGACGTGGTGTTGTCCTTGAAAAGTAAATTGGAATGCCTCACATATTTTATCACACTCTTCAACCCAGAACATTGCACTCTAACAGGACTGCTGTCAGGTAGTAGTAGATGTAACAGTGGTGTTGCCGCGGTTAAAACATGAAGAGTTCTAACAACTTTTAAATTCATATTTATGTCACTACAGATAAAAACTCTCGAGGTAAAAACTCGGCACTCCTATTTATGATAGAAATAGTGGAATATTGCGCGGACAATTCTAATTTTAAAATACATGTCATGTTACTAGGGACAATAACTTACTTTCATCTTCAGTTGTATGTGCTCCTTTTTTTATGTAGATATCTAGTTTCACGGGATGGTGTAATGATCTCTGGATCTTGATCCTAATGCACAATCCGATAAGTGTCGCCAGCGAACAGTGAGGCACTGTCGGGTTGTACTCCACCCTTAACACTGGTACCTTGTCAGCCGTGGGTTCCTTGACAAAAATACCGTCTTCGTACACCACCTTCAAGTCTTCTAAAGTACTCGGCTTCTCCGGGTCCCGAATCGTCCGCAAAAAGTCTAAAACACCACAACACTAGTTAGAAGCGCACAAACCCAGCAAAACAAGCCCAATAACCACAAATAACGTTCATAACAAACCATATATTGTCTCCTTCAAATCATTCTCGTCCTTATACCCTAATTCTTGTAATGTCGCACTTTTGTCCATATAAGCAGGCTTAGCGAGTTCTACCGGTTGTTTAGATGTATTCGTCAGGGAGAGTTTCGAGAAGAACGATATCATCGTCATTAGACTTTGAGACTGTTGCGGAAATCACAAGGCGGACATTTTTATTTTGTTGTTCGCTCCGTAACTCGTAGGGATGCGCAATATCGATTTTTATAATCGACACCACATATCTATGAGAATTGAATGTAAAGAATTTTTCATAATTTCCATTTCATATATGTGTAGGCATTTCGGAATACTTGTTTCGAAAAACTATTTCATTCCTATACGTTACGTTATCTTTACTACTATAATTATTATAAATGTACGAAAAATACCTATAAAATAAAAACAACTAAGGCGTATGTAAGGAAAAAGTCCACTGGTTGTAATGAGTAAATAAAACGTGTAACAAACATTGTTATAATAATATAAAGACCTATCAATCGCACAAATTTAAAACAATGCAACTACAATGACTACATTGTATGTAGATAGAAAAGAAATAGAGAAAACTTATATAACAACAATATAGACATACTTCAATCGATTAATATATCAATACTATTACTAATACAATGAATATTAAGTTATCGATAACCATTTTATACAAGTTTAAAAATTCAATTTACAAGTTGTATAATATTCCTATTTTTTTATATTCCATGCTATTCTTTGTTTCATATTATCACAAATCGTACCACAATCGTTACGACTGGAGTAAAAAGTTGTTGGGAAATAAAAATATGTGCTTAATGGTGATAGAATCTTCCGTAGGTAAACTCCGGAAACACCACATCTTTTTCTACCCTATAATAATAACGTTGCTGTATTCCAGTTTCACGATTTGGTAGGGAGAGATACTAACCCTGAGGCGTTCTAGTCATCGAGAGTGGACTGAATGCGTATTTTAATCATATTTATTGTTGATTACGTCCGCATAACGACATAATATGTCCACAAGCTGCGGTAGAGTTTCAACTGGAGTGCATACTTAATATTATTTTGTTTTGCAATCATCCAAATCGACAGATAGTTGTCTAAAGTTCACTTTAAATTTTATGACTGTTGAATATTTTTATCTTGCTCATATATAGGGCACAACAGAGCCGCACATAAAATTGACGCCATTTATTAGTTACATGGAACTTTAAATTGATTCAAAAGTTTTACATTTAAAAATAATTTCGAGAATCTATTGAAATTTTAATAACTTGTTTCAATGAGAGCTATGGATAGTATCGTGGTATGAAATTTAGTCAACAGAACTTGAATACTAGCACGGTTTTGTTTTTTTTAAATGTATGGAGATTTTGTTTTGATTTACATCAAAGACAATTTTCAAAGGTGGATGTAGTCTACTAACCCACACTAGGCCAGCAATAGTACAATTAATAAGTTAGATCTTTAGCTTTCCTTAAAATAACTATTAACAATTTTTTTTTTAAGACAAACTGATTCAAAGTTCACATTACACTTTGACTGCGGCAAACGCACCTGTCGTCTTTTACTGTCCGAGCCATCCGTGTGGCGGCACGCATACGGTGCATGCCACCATACAAAAACACGCCTATTGTGTTGCGCGCCGCACGGGATTGTTTCGTATATTATGGTGTTACCAGGCCAATCGTTGATCAACTGGTCTGGTAGCTTTGATCGACGAATACCGTTCGACTAACCAATCGATCGATTCCAACGGTCGACGTTGTTCGATAGGTAGCTTTAATTGATCGACCGATACCGTATTTAGTATATTTATCTATTCTACCATCGATCGATTGGTCTGGTAACACCCTTAGCTGCCGCGGTCAAAGTGACAAGAAGGCATAGGCATACTCATAAGAAAAACAATGGTACTTATAAAGTATTTTTATTAAATTAGAACTTCTTGAAGGATTTCTTGGAGCCCTTGCCCTTGGATACCTTCAACACGTTGAATCTGACGGTTTTGGAGAGTGGCCGGCATTCACCAATGGTCACAATGTCTCCGAGTTCCACATCCCTGGAAAGATTAACGTAAATTCTGTTATATACATATAGAAATATTAGATGCTGGTTCAAATGAATATGGTTGTGAAGATATATTCAATCAGAGTTTGGGTTAGAACACGTTTTTCGTCAAATGGTCTTCAGAAGACCGTCGTGCGAGTATCATCATGTGAATATTTTTTACGTAACGGAAGTAGCAAACGGGAATACAGCCGACCAGATGTTTAGAGGTCACTAACACTGTTGTGAAGATATATTCAATCATAATTTGACGTTCTTTGTTAATTGATATTCAGAAGATTGTCGTATGAATGTCAATGTTTTTTTTTATGTAATGGAAGTAGCATATGTGGAGGTAGCCAGTTAAGTTTCTACCAACTTCCTTAAATGTCTGTAATAAACTACATATAGCTGAGGCATTTTAGCCAAGATCAATTACACATGTGTTGACACCTCTGAGGAGTAATATGGAATGCCAATGAAGTGAATCTAGCTTATCGCACAATTAAAATTAATACATAAGTACTTATACCACTGAGGCATAAGGCAAATAGGTATTGGTGGTGGTTCCCCAATAGGTGAATGTTAGTTCTTCAAATTCATTAAAGATAATCCTTGAAAGAATCCTTTTTAATCTTATGTTTTATATGTAACTTACCACACTGACTAATCTATATAATTACAAAAAAAGAGGCTCTAAATGATTTTCATAATAACCACATATTAGGTTTGTTTGCAATATTCCAATATAAAAACCATTTTTAATTTTTGTTTTCCTATACAAGTTAATTTAAGAAATGGGTAACTAAATTTTAACAGTCCTTACAGGAATACCAATTATTTTTATAATGAAAATATCTCAGAATCCTGTGTAAAAGTCGAAAACTGCATGAGGAAGCAAGTCTTAAATAGCTTTGGAATTCTCACCTGAAGCAAGGTGACAAATGAACAGACATGTTCCTATGACGTTTCTCGAATCTGTTGTACTTGGGCAGGTAATGCAGGTAGTCTCGTCTGATGACGATGGTACGCTGCATCTTCATCTTCTGCACCACTCCGGTGAGGATACGACCACGGATTGATACATTACCCGTGAATGGGCACTTTTTGTCAATGTAAGTGCCTTCAATTGCCTGAAATTTTGTTTCATTTTCTTATTTATTTGGTATTTAATTCCATAGAGAGTATTATAGCCAAGTGTTTAATCAGATTTTGGGTTAAAACACAGTCTTCTTCATTTAGTTGTCAGAAGACCGTCGTGTGGATTTCATCATTTTGATATGTAGACAGAGTACCACAAAACTTAAGATTTTTCCAATAGAATTATATTGCTCTAACACTACATAACTATGTTTAACATAGAGAAGTACTAAACTATTGTAATTACTATTTCTTCAGATACTTTATATCCATTTAGTAAAATTAACAAAAACAAAAATTAATTAATTAATGGTAATTTAATATTGTCAATCACTGTATATTTACACATAATGTATAAATAAAATGAGCAGTTTTGTGTAAAGTGTCGATGTATTGTGGGAAAGTTTTGTTCCTTTCAAAAAAGCATTAGCTTTGGAAGCATATAAAGCTATTTAATTTATACTATTAATAACAATAGGAAGATGTGTATTGCCTTATATGTAACAGTTTTGAGTGCAGATAATATATAATTTTATACAGATATATAAGAATTAAAATATTATGATGTATACAAGAAATATATTGCCTAATGACAGCTTGTGAGAAATTTATATTTTTTCAACAAGTTTCAATAAGAAATTTTTAAGCTGAATAAATATTTAAAAATATACAAATATTTTAACATGCCTTCACCACATTATTCGAAGTGATAATATATAAATGTAACCTTAAATTTAACAAGTACCAGATAATAATTATATCTTAAATTCCCCTTACCGTGACATTATTATAACATGCGCAAGAGTTGGACATATAACATGCAAGCTTACCGTAGCATACGCTTATTGGAGGCCACCAGGTTGAGATGTAAATACAGGCATCATACAAATGGATTCCCAAGAGCATTCCTTGATACTTATTATTTTGGACACTTACAAAAAAATAAAATAAGACTGGCCTCTTGGTCAGTGTGATGATTTAATAAATTTATCAGTGAATTATGAATTGTTGGTCAATTAATTTCTAACTTTTGTTTTATATGTACATGGTACCAGGTCATCTCGCCCTGGAGTATAGACCTTTGTAATATTGGTGCGTAATTAATCTTGTAAGTTTTGAAGATATTTTACTTCTTTTCTCAAAATGAGTAATTTCAATGTTATCCAATTAACATTAAGTTGATAGTGATCAAAAAATGCTCTCATATAAATATTTACAGACTTTGATATGACATTGACCAGCCACCTTGTAATAAGAGATCAGTTAACTAAGACTTTGAAACTAATTGGGAATAAAATATTTATTTATTAATTTGTAATACCAGCAAGGTGTCTTGACTAATACTGCTTTGTTATTAAAATCTGGTATGTTTTATTGAATAATTGTTCATGTAATCGTTGAAAAAAGTTAATTCAATTTTGTTTAATAACAATACAATTGTAATTATTATTATCAATGAATTAAGTTAACTGTTCTGTATTCTCCCACTTAGCAATGAAGCTACCACCGCCCGAGCTCTTCCTGAAAAAACAAACCAAACCTCACGGGGAGTCTTGAAACCGAGCCCGACGTTCTTGTGGTGTCGCATATCCTTCTTCTTCATACCACCCTTCCGGTTGAGGAAGACAGTGGCCTGTTTCTGAAACGCTTTCTCTGTCTAGAAGTAAAACACACAGATTAGAACACTCATGCGTTACCTCACGTGGTGTTTTGAAACCGAGACCCACATCTTTGTGATACCTCAACGGTTTCCTACTACGCTTCACACCAATCCCTTTCTTACGGTTCAAGAACACCGTCGGTTGCTTTTGGAATGAACGTTCCGTCTGCAATTGGCAAATGTTAGTGATTATTGTAATACTTCATAGTATTACTAAAACTACTACTAAGTAAGTTCTAAGGAGTAAGAAATCACCTAGAATAAAAGAAGAAAAAAATGATTGCAATTCAGAACAGAATCGCAACTTGTTTTGAAAAGGACATAGTCCCGTCACGCTAGGATGGTCGGTTTACCACCACCCTGATGGCCAAAAATAAATGCAGCTCTGTTCTATTAAACGACGATAAAGTGGACAAGATAACGTAAATATTGCATAAATCCAAATATATACCTAGTTACAACTAAAAATAAATACAATTTCAAGTCTTGTCGTATAAACTAACCTATAACTAACATGTTTCTGGTGGATGTAAAAATTACATTTTTGAACTGAATCGAAGTAAATTATCAAAAGCACTAAGTTCAAACGACGCGAATCGGAACCAAAGTATTATTTTTAAAGTTTTAATACAGAGAATTGAATAAAAAGCTTTCATGCACGTGGATGTACACAACAAACACATTTGCACTTAAAAATCTGATTTTTAGACTAAAAACGATTTATAATCGTGTGTTCTGTAATTTAATCATATTTATTAATTAAAATTGCAAATGAAAGTAAAAGAAATGTATTAATTTTTCAAGAATATCGCCACCTACCTGATCCGCCATTTTGCTTGACAACGAAAAGAAATGTCACAAAGTTTCAACAGATGACATACGAACGGGGTGGCGGCGTTATTAAAAAAAATGAGATAACAAACAGCTCAGCCCAATATATTTGGTTACTTATTTACACAAAATAAAACAAATTCGTCATAGTCATGAAATAGTGCACTTTAAAATTACTATCAATAAAAATCCTGTTTTTATTTAATAGAACTTTGGATTATTGCTGATTCGTTTAATTAAATGATAATAGATTGTGGTGGCTGTATAGGAAAATTTCTATTGGAATTGGTAAATGGTACGAAAAAGTTAATAAAATGTAATGTCAAAACGAGAATTGTTATGAAAATATTTAACGTTCTAATTTTTTTGACGAATAGAAATATAAATTGTTCTTATTGCTGTTTTTTTTTGGTTGATATTTGTGTTTAACACTTATTTATTCGATTACTATGGTGGAACAGGTGTTCGTTCAAGTATATGTGAAGCAGTGATGTGTTTTGTTCTGGCATTTTATTTTGCGCTTCGGAGAGGTATTTTTGGTTGATTCGAGATGGAAGAAGTGAGGCAATTAGTGCAAGAAGAAGGGCGAGAGGCGAGGAATCTGGTGGCTTTTCACGTCGCGGTCGACACGCCAGGTGCATTTGCCTTTTATTTTAAATATTTATTTTCCATCATCAATCATTACTTTGTGATGTCTCATTCGTGTTAGCGAGTTTGCCTTCGTGGGCGTAAGTACCTATAACTTAAAGTAAACGGTTAAGGAGTGCCCGTTTCCCAATACGATCGAAATACAGCTGGTTCAATTGGTGTTATGGCAACAAAAGATTTTCGTTTGAAGTAATTTTTATAGTTGGTTTTTCACAGCGATTCATAAGTAAAGTAATTGAAAAACGTATAGCAACAGTTATTATTTAAAGTAATCTATAGATCCCCCAGTGAATTTGTACCCTTTCTTTTTTTTCACCTTTTTTGAATGTTAGTTATAAATCTAGCAGAATATAACTTGTAGGGTAGATGGTAAATAAAAATTCAAAAGCTAAATTTAAATTTTCACTTATAATTCATTTTCTGTATAATGAACATTGACGTAAGAATGAATGGATGTGGCTCTGCGCTAACGTCTGACTTAAAATAGCAATAAAACACAGAATGAGCAGGTGCCATTTTCCGTTTCGCTGAGCAATATACCAAACATTAATAATGTTATTTTTGCAATTTAAGCTAAAATTATAATGCAAAAGTGGAAAAAAACCTTTGTATTATTATTTATTATTTTAACATTATCTTTTATAGCAAAAGAGTAGTAAATGTTGGTGTAGGTCATCTGATTTTGAGTGGTCACTACCTACTATAGAGACCCACATCTAATCTCTAACTTTGTGGACTGTGTTGTTAGTACTGTGTGGACTAAGATGGTCATCTCGCTTGTAAATGTAGCTGACAAGCACACATCTCTAACCGATACTCAAAAATTGCTTTATAGTACCACTGCTGCCTCATAATTTCCCATGAAGCAATTCGTGGGTTTTGGTTGGAAAGGTCCATTTGCCAAAAACATTTATAAGCGAGATGACTATCTTAGTCCTAACAAGTACTAGGCCACCTACATACACCTTCAGATAGAACTGCAGTCCTACATGAAGTTAGATGGGGGTATCTATGGGCTGCAGTGACCTCTTAATGTCAGGTGACCTGCACATTCATTTATTATTCTTCACATATAATAAATGTAATAATAATAATTTGAGAGATTCTCAATATAGCAACTTTGGTTTGTTTACATTTTTTCGGTATGTAAAGCATTTCTTTAAGATACTCGTTTAGAATATATCTACAATATCACCTCTTTGCAGATGTTTTTCTTTTGCCGAAAAAATGTCAGAACAAACTCTATAGCATATAACACACATTTTGTATATATTCGTATTTTTATTACTTTATTTATATTATATATTTATTTACCACCTAATATACATCAAAACATGGAAAATATATCTACATTTATTATATCAATGTCTGACTGGCGATCAAACTCCTGACCCTTTGACGAATGGGTAACATGACCACTGAGCTGGTGGGTAACATAACCATTGAGAGTAGGTAATCATGCAGTTACATATCCTATTTAAGTCTGATAATGATCACATTGCTTCAGCACCAGGGAATTCAAAAGAAAGAGATCTTTTGAATGGTCCAGTAACAGCTGGCCAAGAGCATTCTATGACAACTAGAGATGGATATTCAAGTAATTCTCATATTCATTATTCATGCATCGTGGGTGCCATGAACCCATACAAAGATGAGTACACAAACACTCTGCTTTGCCAGGTATTGAACCTCTGTATCCTCTGTATGTCAGATTCATATGGTAACTGCTGCCCCATGCGTGTCATTAACTTTGTTAACGGTTGATGTAATTTTGAAGTACAGTATATTATGATTATGAAATAATCCATCGTAGTGAATTATGCCATCGGATTATTAATTTGACATGCTCCTTTGTACATCAAATTAAAGCATGTACATTTAATGTTAAAGTTCGATATAAATTATTTAAAGTGATACGAGCAATCTACTTATTGTTTATAAAGTATTTATCTTTTTTCATGTTTATGCTAATATTACAAAAATACTTAAAAGACAACCTGCCAAATTATATTATTTTAGGTCAAGATGTCAATCAATTTGAACACCGAAATGATAAATATGTACATACAAACATTGTCGTTTGTCCATAAATCTCACAGACAAAAATTATATTTAAAACTGATATTATTTATATTAAAAAATTAAATTTACTGTCTAAGATTTACGGATGAACTTTGTAAAATAGCTTTAAAGGAATAGATAGAAACAATATAAGTCAAGAGACTGCTTGCTTATTATATATATAATATAACAATAGTATAGAGTATGAAGCAAGCAGCGATAGCCTTTTGGTTAAAATTCTGGTCTTTTACACTGGAGGTTTGGGGTTGAATTACGGAATAAAATTTTCGAAGTCAAGTGTTTATTAGAAATTAATTATCACTTGCTTTGATGATGAAGGAAAACATCATACCTAAGAGTTCTCGGAAAATTTCTTAAACCTGTGTGAAGTCTACCACTCTGCACTTCGCCAGCATGGTAGAATATGACTTGAACCTTCTCATTCCGAGAGGAGAGCCATTCCCGACGGTAGGACATTAATAGGTCAATGATGATGATGATGAGAGATCATCTTAATAACAATAGCATTGATAAAACTTATTTTTACAAAGTCATGTTTTTTTGTCAAAATCATTTGATGTCAAATCTCACTAAGTGTGAGTACAGAGCTGTAGGCTATTAGCAGTTTCCTTATTCGCGATGAAACCGCGTGTGTATTCAAGTTTTTTATAGAAATGCTTTGTTCAATTAAATTTACTTGAGTGATTCGATTGCTGTTGAGCTGGTTTAATTCAATAGTGCATGATATAGTTAAGTGATGATGTCATATGGCTGCGCTTTAGACTGTTAAGTATCTTGTGGCAATAGAGTTTGAATTAAATGCAGATAGCTGTCAAATTTCTGGAAGTTTTGTTTATGAAAGTTACATTACATTCATACAGTCGGTTGCATAATACAAAGTATTTTGATAGCTGGTAAAACTATACTTCGTCCGGAGGAGTGCCACCGCCGACCTCATAATCCGCCGTGAAGCTCTTTTGTGTTTCGCTTGGAGAGGTGCGGTTTCCGGGCACACTTACAGTGAGGCCACCATCTTAGTCCTCAATGGTGACGCATTTATGCATGACCTCAGACATAACTTCAGTTTTGTTTTAGGTTAGATGTGGATGTCTATTGGCTGCAATGACAACTTACTATCAGGTGGTCAGCACGCTCGTTTGCTACTCTTCAAACATAATAAGACGAACCTGCAATAAAGTGGTTCAATTTCTCATGAAGTAGATGTATCCTCAAAAGTGTGTTTATACCTTGGTTGCATTTTTTTGTATGCATTAATAGAGACAAAGGGCTGTTTTGTCTTTGTTTTTATTTGCAATCTGTTAGCATGTGTACCTATGTAGGAATATTATATGTTGTTCTCGTATACTTGGGTACTTTAAATAAGTTAAAAATAAGCGCACTTGTTACTAAAAATTCATTGGTTATAAACTATATATTCCCCCCGAAAATCCCCCAAGATCCCCATACTACTCTCTTACCTTCACGATTGAAGTCGTAGCTTAAGAAGTCCCACAGTCACAGTATCAACACTCCTATTTTGTTTAGATTAGGCAGAAATAGGTGTTGCGGTAGTACCTCGAACCAAGAAGGATTCCACCATCTTTAAATTTTTTTTTTTTTATACCAATGGGGTTAGTCCATTTGACACACTCAGTGCGTAAAAATAATCCACTCCAATCTAACACATTCCTTCAGTGTGAATTAGTCAATGATAGTGTCAGTGAATTGAATTGCTTATGTATATGTCCAGCCCGGGTGTCTCGAAAGCCACCTCGCGCCGCGCCCCCGACCCGGCGGGCACCACCTCGCGCCGTGCGCCTTCGCTCGGCCTCCGCTGGCCGCGACAAGCGTTCCGACATGCGCGCGAGATACTGGGCGTTGCTGTTCGGCGATTTGCACCGCTCGGTGAGTAGAGTCCTCTAACTGTACTGTAGCTCCCTAAACAGGCAAACTGAATAAGCAAGAGCAATATCGTTTGAGGACCCAGCAACTGATGGGGAAGGAAGGTCCTTGAATGGCGACCACATTTCGGTTAAAGAGTATAGTGAGCCCTCAGTCAGATTGATACTGCGAAGAAAACACCGAGGAACTGCAGGATTCCGATGGTAGAAGACCGATCGGAAAGTTCTGGTTCGAGGCCGGAGACACCACCGCTGTACCTATTTCTACCTTATAGCAGAAGTATAGTGGTGCTTTATGAATTTGATTGATGTGGTAAGAGAGAGGTACTTACAAAAAGCGTTACAATTTGCTCCTCAGGGGTCGCAACACCTCTGTGGCGGACCTTAGAAGGAGTAATATTCTATTTGAACAGGTTGATTACGGATGGCCATGGGCGGTAGAGTTCACTTGCCATCAGGTGGACTGCAGACTCGTTTGCTTAAAAGCTCATAGATATACGTGTATGTAATATATCCTGCAATAAATTTGTTTTGAGCAATAGCAAATTACTACTTTTAATTAATGAATTGATAGTAAATTACTATAGCATTTATTTCCTTTTTAGGTTGGAGAAATTTACAATTTCGTCGACGCCCATGAGAATGTGAACGAGTGCCAAGAAGTGATCCTCGTTTTGGAAAACTACACACGAGACTTTAAAGCCTTAGGTGAATGGTTTAGACTGAAATGGGAGTATGATAATACTCCGCCACCGCAAAGACCTCAGAGCTTAGCTTGGGAGATTAGAAAGACTGACTTTGTCCGACTGGATTTCAGACGAGCGTATTCCGTTAAAAGTTCACCGTCCGTGTCCGGGAAAAATAGCCCTTGTTTCTCTGGACATAACACACCAAGTGGCAAAAACAGCCCCAATTTGACAGGAAAAGCTAGTCCTGGCAGTGGGAAAGTAAGCCCTAGGATTTCTTCAACACATTCCAATACAAGCCCGAAAGCAAATATTGAGTTCTTTAGCAGTAAAATTGTTGCTTCCAAAACCACAGCAAAGCCGGAGCCAAAGACTCCTAAAGAAACGTCTCGGCTCACTGATATTAAAGAAACAGATGTAAAGAACACGCGGGAACATAATCAGATTGTGAAAGAAATGTCTAGCACAAACGATAACCGTGACAAGGTTGTTGAAAAGGATCTGATAAATATAGAGACTGTTAAAGAAAAGCTTGTTACTGAGTCTTTTAAACATGTAATGATAATGTCTTCAAAATACACTCAGTTGCACAACGCCGAATCTTTGAAGGACTCTGATATAAAAGAAATACACGGTGATAATCACCTTGATAACATAATGGCTGAAATAAATGGTACTAATGATAATAATGTAGCAAAAGATGTGAACCATATACCGACTATTGAAGTAGGAAGAGCTAAAGAAATTGCAAATGCATCTCCCAAACATATACTGGTAAAGTCGCCGCAACATGCTAAGTTGCAAAATGTAGAAGCTGTAAAGCTCTCCGATATTCATGATAACGATTCTAAAGATACTTGTGAAGATAATCAAGTTGTCAAAGTAATGCTTGAAACGAATGATCCCAATATTAAGTATGTTGATAATGAAAATCTAAAAAATCTGGTGACTGTAGAAACAGGTATAGCTAAAGAAATTGCAAGTACGCCTCTTAAACATGTAGTGATTAAGTCGCCAAAACATAGTAACTTGCAAAATGACTCATCAATATCTAATGTCGAAGATAGAAATCTAAAAGATGCTTCTGAAGATAATCAGGTGGTCAAAGTCATACCGGAAACAAATGATACTAATGGTAAAATTGGTATGAAGGAAGATCGCAAGTATATGGTGACAGTTGAAATAGGAAAAGCTAAAGAAATTCCAAACATGTCTCCCAAACACATAGTCATGGTAGAGTCGCCAAAACATGCCAATGCAGATATACTTAAGATGAAATCAGATAATGAACTTTCTAGTCAAGCAAAAGCAACTATAGCGCAACTCGATGCGATAGAAAATGCATTCTTAGAGAAACATTTGTTGGAATGTGCAGCTAAAAATGAAAATATTTTGAATCAAGACAAAGAAAGAGAAAGTAGCTTAAATCAAGCGAGTAGCGAGATCATTACTATTGAAATAGATGATAAGAAAAACATTAACAATGATAAACAAATAGAAACTCCTATAGAATCTCCAACTAAATCGGAAGATAATTTCGCTGATATATCTAATGAAAGTTCGCCAAAATCTAACGATGAAAAACCACCTGATGTAATATTGAATACTGGTATTCATGAACAGAAGAATAACCTCCAACAGCCAGAGATTGTTAAGGATGTATTGAGTGATGTGCAAAAAGAAACAAAACGAAGTGAAAGTAATGTTGAAGAAAAAGAACCTGATAAAATAAATGAAAATCATCATGAAAATAAGGAAACTATTAAGCAGGCTGATGAGACTCAATCAAATGATATCAGTACTCAAGAACATGTGATAGAACTAGATCTAAAAAAAACGGATATTAAAACTGACTCAAAACCAATTGCAAGGCCAGCGTATTCTACAGCGGCTGCTAAACCGAAGTCTGTGAATGCGCTAAAATCCGAAGTAAAGACCCCTCTTAAATCGACTACTTTGGCCAGAAGCTCAACTGTTGTTGAAATGAGGCCTAACACGGCACCTAAAACTCACAAACCATTTCAGAGGAAAAATCAAGCCAACAAATGTAGTTATCCTTTTAATTTGACAACCGGTCGCAAAAGTCTTTTTGATAATTCACCTGCTTCGGTTAACAAACAACCATTGCCGAAAAGACCCTTTAGCAGGAATACACAAATGGCGGCAGGAGACAATAAAATGAATTTAATTAAACCTGATGTTAAGAAACGCCCACCGAGACCCATGTCGTTAAAAATCAACGAAAAAGGAGATAAAAAGGTAAAAATTGAAAGTAATAATCCTGTATTACAAAGGATTAAAAACTGTGACGAGTACAGTAGTTGTGATACCATTGTAACACAAATTGATATGTCTCGAATCGATTCAAGCGAGAGTCTTAAAACTTTGGTACCAGAGGATATGATGCAAGACGTCGGGAATTCCATCGAAGTTCTTGCTGTAGATGATAAGAAAGATAATGACGGTTGGCTTACAGTTAAGTCTAAACGCTGCACTAGGGAATCGAAAAAACAGTCCAAATCACATTGGGCAAATAGATTCCACCAACCATCGGCGACTACGAGTCTACCGACGCTTAACATGTTGGTATCGCCGAAACAGGAGACTAAATCAGTAACTGATGCTCCAATAATGTCCAAAACTGACCGTGCTCAATCTGAACAACCTCAAAAAATCGAAAAACCGCTACCAAATGTGATAAAAGTTGAGGTAAAGACGAAAGAATCGGAGCAACCTCAAAAAATCGAAAAAACAGAACCAAAGGTCGTAAAAGTCGAAATGAAGTCCAAAACTCAAGAGAAACCGAAAGACCCTGCCATGATAAGACAGAAATCCGACGTCACTGGACTTAAGACGCGCTCATCAAAGTCCAAAGTACTTACAAAGAAGGCTGAAAAAATCAAGGACGCGACCAAAGATGAAGACAGTTCAGATTTGATAAAGAACCGTCTCCATTCATCATTGGAAAGCCTGACAACGGGACTAGCTAGGTCCCAAGAGAGCACGGAGGAGACCTTCGATTTCGATAAGTGGAAAGCAGAGTTCAAGTCCACGTTCAACTTTTTGGACGACGATGATCAAATTTCTGATCAAAACGAGTTGTTGATGTCGGCCGATCCGTCGGAGATGTCGGAAATTGCAGAAATGACTTCTCAGATCGAGGAGAACGAAAGGAAAATCAGTCTGGCGTTGGATTTTCAATCGGAAGTTGATCAGAGGAAGCTGTGTGAGGAGGAGGATTTGCTTAATCGACAAATCATGGAATTGCAGCAAGTGTCCGATATTGATTTGGATACAGAAACAGATGATACAGAGGTTCGTAAAATTTGTTCATAGCTTAGTAAATCCTTCGTAATTCGACTTCGGAGGCGCCAAGTTACATCTATTTCTGACAATAAGCAGCAGTGTTTAACAGGTGTAACTATAGAATAGGTGGTGGAGCTATAGTTCGTCCGGGGGTGGCACCAATGCCGCCTCATAATTCGCCATGAAGCGATTCTTGTGTTCCGGTTGAAGAGGTGCGGTTGTCGGGTACACTTACAGTGAAGCGACCATCAGGACTTCAGTCCTGTTTAAAGTTAGATGTGGGTGTCCACGGGCTTCAGTGATCATTTTCAATGAGGTGACCTGTTCGTTACCTTTTCACTTAAATAAGTGTTATTCGTTGCTGTGCTCTTGCGGAAAACGTGTGGTAAAGGCGAGACACGAGGCGTTCGTGTTTAGTCCTCAGGGTAGCAACGCACTTGTGGGCCACTTTAGGTAGGACTTCAATTCTTTTTGCGGTTAACTATAGATGTCCAGGGGTGATAGTGAACATTTATCATCATGTGGACGCATGTTCGTATTACCATGTTATAAAAGTTTTTCAGAATATTACTGAATTACTAAACATCGATACTCGTCCAATCCGCATTGGAGCAGCGTGGTGGACTATGTTTCAGGTTCCGTAGTTGCGGGCAAAGATTTGTGCCCAGCAGTGAGACATGAAAGTGTTGTAGCTAATATAAATTTAGTAATAATATGAACACTCATTTTTAGTTTGCTTTTGATTTTTGATATTGAATATTTTTTACATTAAATCAACTCAACATGATAAAAATGTACAATGTTAACAATACTCGATAAGTTTCAAAACTGGATTTAGGATCAGGATTTTACCTGTTCCAGCCCTCCGTTGATCTAAGAATCAAGAGCTTAAAAGAAGCAATTATTTCCAATAGCAAACTAATTTTAAGATTAACATTTAATATTTAAGATTTAGCATTTAAGATTGCTGGGTGAAGGTCGATTTTAGTGAGGATCTACGACCACATG
>DWKL01000454.1:0-18885 GCA_018249415.1 Phareas burnsi | reverse complement strand
GTGTCTATGCCATCCACGAACCAGGGAATCCTAGTGTGGGGCTATGAATGTTAAAAGATTATTTTTATTAAGATTACTCTGATGCTTTATAGGATGAATAACACAACACTATTTAGTATCTTTGCACTTAACAATACGAATTTTGTTATTTACCATACAACTTCCTTATAATTGGCTTAAAGTAAACACTTCCTTTGATGCTTAAAATGTATTCAACGCAACATTTTGCAGTAGAGAAGGCATAACAAAATTATGCATCGCTGTGTACCAACAAAGCCGACCGGACCGCGTGAGCTACGAGGAACCCTTATAATTTGAGAGCCAGCGGCCATTTTGACTACTTGAACGTTCAATTATTATTCCTTTACACAAACTATGCTGTGGCTTTGAGATCATTAGCCATATACCATGTGCAGATTTTAAAGCAATTTTTAAAATCTGTCCTAGTTACATCGTGAAGAAATCGGTTTTCTATTTTATAATAATCATTTATTTATTTACTTAAATCACTAAGACTTATTAGATATACATAAAACAATGAGGGTATAAAAAAATTAAATTACATTTTTAATTATATTTTTCTTGTAAACCCATCCAGGATGGTTCATATAGTTGAGTTGGTTTATATTTGATTTCTTTTAATTTATAATGCGAAAAGAATATTAGGTACATACAGTTTCAAAAAGGACTATCAAATACATGTAAACAAAAATTCCATTGATTTAACGCTTATTCTTAGTCTGAATCAAGGGCATTAACGAAAGTGTTAAGTGCTTACATGTTACGTTATATTTTAATAAATTACTATGCAAAAACAGGAGTTTATACAAAAAACTTAACTATTCGTAAGTTTTTAAATAAATATAAGAATGCCAAAAATATTAATTAGATACTCTAAAAAATCTAAAAATAACTTACTTATCTTTACAACCTTTACATTAGAGAACTTTAAAACCAATTTTTTTAGCCTTTAAGTTTTACTCTTTTACAAATACAAATTTAACTTTAGCGTTCTTTAAACCCCTTTTTTAAGTTTAAATTTGACAATATGACTTTTAGTTTGATTAATGCTTATGCCTATATATTTTTAATAAAGAAAATATAACATCTTATAAATCGACACCGGCTCTCAGACTATTATTACAAAGTTACAACACGAAACATAGTTAGATGATAACAACGTGTATCCGATGTTATATTGTCTATTATTCCGCCGGCGCTAGTTCTGTTCCACATACGTATACTTATTAGTAACTGTCATAATTTGTCCTTTGTGTGTTTGCCTGCTGTGTTCCGGTACATCGCACGGACCGCGCTCGGCCAGTCAAAGAACTAATTCGAACTGTGTTGTCCATGTTGCTTACTTTAGCAACATTAGTACGGGCAATGTTGTTCCATCTTACGAAATATTCCGCTTGCTTTGATCCTCAGTTAGTTTTACAATGGTTAGTTTAATATCATCGTCCTTTCATCGACCTAGTATCCCACTGTTGGACACGGATTTAATTGGAATGAAAAGGATTAGGGCATAGTGTACCATGTTGGCCAAGTTCGGGTTGGTAGACTTTAAACACTTTTGAGAATTTTATGTAGATGGACATTCTTAGACATGTAAATCTATATCGTTTACCTTACGATGTTTTCTTTCACCGTTTAAGCGTCACCTCGGATTCGAACCCCGGATCCCCGTGTGGGACGCCGGAATCTTACTACTAGGCTATCACTGCTTGCTTATTTTACACAATGCAAATCCAACTTTACAAATATATTTTATCTGTCGCAATTATTGTAAGATAAACGTAAAAATGTACAAACAATTCCTTTTACAGAGCGTGCGTATTCTACAAAAATACACAAGCAAAGGGTGAATTTGCAATGCGTTCAGTATTGTATCAGCTCACCAAAAAGTACCCTTTCGAACAATAACCATATTGTTACGCACCCGAAGTTATTAAAAACAAGCCTGGCCCGAAGCGCACAACTGAAGAAAGGGGATCGTCGAAACAAAGTTGCGTTGTGTTAATCTCTTAGAATTGGCGACCTCTGTCGTGTCGACACGATTTAAGCGCATACCTCACGTTAATACGGGCCCCGGGCGAATCTGGTAAGTACCCATGTATCTGCAAATAACGCTGAAGTATTCCATTATATTGAATCCTTGCCTCTGGCGGGGGCGCGTCCGGTTCTAATAAACAAGACAATATACTAACGCCAGTATAGACGGATCCAAGTTTGTTTAGTCGGTCCCGATGAAATATGTACCCGGTGTGTACCTATGCGTGAGCCTTTGTGTTTTCGCAAACTTTTAATAACACACAAAGGAAATAAAAGAATAGTATCTGTAGCTACGAGATTTGTTTCTGTCGACAGACGCAGCGTGACAAGCGATATGTGGAAAAGGAAGTGTTTTTTGTACTTTATAGTTGTTATAATATATTTATGTCTCTACGAATCATTTATAAACATGTGTTAGTCCCTAACCCGTTTCTCCACCAAACCGATTCGAAATAGTGTGGTGGGATATGTTCCAGGTCTTCTCTAGTCATGAGGAGAAATCCGTGCCCAGCAGTGAAACTTAAAAAGAATTGCAGCTACCTTATTCACACCATAAATAATATATTTGTGCCTGATATGGTGTATTTGTGTCAATAGCGCTCTGTATTATAGTTCTGTTTAAAAGCAGATGCATTTTTAGCACCAGTTCTTCAAGTACGTCTGAGAGACTGGTTTTTTGTATCCTGCAAGCTTCTACCCAAATTTTCCTGTCAAATAAAAAGTAACGGGTCGGTTTAATGATTATTTCGAGAACAATACTGAGCCGAACTTGCTCACAAGACTCAGATTTTTTTTTATGTTTCCATTTTTATTAAGTTTTTTATTTAAATAAAAATAAGAAATGTTTAATTAATTTATAAACTTAAAAAAATATGGCACTAAACCTATGAGCACCAGACATTTACAATTCATGACCAAAATCGGCTCGTGTTTACAAAAATTTGGGTGAAAAAGCTACGTTTTTTCACGTCACACGTGGTTAAGAAAAAAATGGTAACGAAACATTCCAAGGGCCAGCATGTGCCGGCTTTTCGCAGTCTTGTACACTTGAAACTTTTATAAATTTGTATTTGTATGGCGTGTGTCAATATCCGCACCTTTGGAGTGTTTCCGCTCATTTGTATTAACCATAATGAATGCCACTTTTGATTGGTGCCACTCATGTTACACAGTCACATGGGACATATAAATGTTTCTTAGTAGAATAGAAAAAATATATGGTCTGCCTGTGGTAAGCTTCATTTCCTTAATTAAAATATAACTTTAAGGATCTATGTTATGCATCGAGTAGTGATAGCCTAGTGGTTAAGATTCCGGCCTCCCAAGTTCTTTGCACAGTTCTCCAAGGTGTGTGAAGTTTACCAATCCGCACTTGGCCAGCGTGGTGGACTATGGCCTAACCCTTCTCATTCTGAGGGAGACCTGTGCCCAGAAGTGGGACATTAATAGGTCGATGATGATGATGTTATCCATAAGTTTACTATGTAAGATATAAGTATACAATTCAATTATATCATTTTCAACAACAAAAGACACAAATTACTACTGGATTTGTTTTTATTGAAATATAAATCGAATGAGATGAATTCTATTTGTCCACTGGAACTTTGGATCTGCTCTAATAGAGTAGGTTTTCAGACAGAAATTTAAATTCATCAATTAGATGTATTGAGATTGGAACCCAGAACTCTCTGACCATGGCACCCATGACACAGGGAATTCTATATTCGGACCTATTCTAATCAGAGTAGATCCGCTCCGTCACCAAAGGCATATTAGAAATTAATTAGCACTTTCACAGTAAAAGAAAACATTTTGAGGATACCCATACTCGTACATGCCTGAAAGTTCACCATAAGTTCTCAAAAGTATGTGAAGTCTTACAATGCAACGTGGTGATCTATGGCCAAACCCTTTTTATTCTTAGTGGCGACCCGTGCCCAGCGGTGGGATATTGACGAGTGCTGAAGACTCATTTAATTTCACAGACAAATGTATCACTTCAGATGTATATTTGTATTATTAAATTATTGCTCAATACTTCAGACATTTTTACGTAACACATAATTTCCCTGTTAATTAAAACCAAGATATGCATATGAAAAATACGTATGAAGACATCTTTCAAACAAATATCATTTTCAACGAATATCCCAAATGAAATTTACTAAGAAATAATCCTCAACTCAACATCCAATATAATAAATAACTTGTCTTCCACGCTTCAAAGAGTCGCAGCCACTTGTAATAAACACATTGGAACACTGAACGTCCCGAGAGGAACAGGAAGCGCTCGGAACAGATTCCGGGAACGTTATTGTGTAATAATTACTTATACCGCACTCAGGCGTTTCGTTTTAGGTACAGTTAGTATGGAGACAACTTTTTAATTGATATAAATATATATGTAAGTTACAAATAATAATTTAAGAACAACACAATAATATATTTCTATTGTTGTTAATTTATACAACTAAATAACATATAACATGACATGACAAAACGTAGCGTAACGTAAAGTAACGCAACGTAACGTAACGTAATGCAACGCAACGTAACGTAACACAACTTCACATAATATAGTAAATAAATATCCTAACATTAGAATTCCCTATGTCGTGGGTGCCATGGACATAGAGTTTCGGGTTCCAATCTCGGCCAGGCAGACATCTAAGTGATTAATTTAAGTTTCTGTTCTGGGACCGAATGTTTGTGTATTTGTTTTGTATGTGTTCGTGACACCCACTATACAGGGAATGCGTTATTTGTTATTATTTTCATATTATCATCAATGTGGTTAAAAATATTTGATTGCCATCTTGTTTGTTTCTTTCAATCCTTCTTGGAGTCCGTCATACATAATATAGTATAACTAACCATTCAATTATTCTTTAATTCTGATTGTTGAAGATATTAAGATCAAAGACTGTCATACAGTGTCAAGTGACTTAAGCAATTGGAGCTGGATTAAAAATGTAGTTTCTATAGTAAAATTCTCTCTACATTTTCCTAGCATTACTAAGTGCCGATAGACAGCGTGCGAGTATATTTCGAGCGTATCTGAGCCGTTTCAAGACGCTGTAATACGTCGCGAGTGTTCCACGCAATAATCGGCTAAAGCGCTGCTTTGCACTTTACGCTGCATTCACTCAATGTTACTGTAAATGGGTTTAGGTTTAGTATTGTTCGGGGTATTTTGTTCAATCTAGTCCAGTCGCTCAGCGAAGGTATTATGGTGCTATAATTTATTACACGTTTGAGTTGCCGCCTTTTTTATATACACTGTAGTCTTTCTCCACTACTAAATTCTAGAGTATAATCTACCACGCTGCTCCAATACAGATTGATGGAGATGGATCAAAAGGCTTCCGGAAACATTTAATGTCTGTTATCCAATGATAAAAACAGGGGACGACGGCTTAACGTGCCCTCCGAAGCACGGAAACGAGCATGAAACGTGGCCGCTAGCGTTCACTCGTCCAACTGTGGACCTCGACGTGTGGACGCGCCCGACATTGCTTAATTTTGTAAATCGGTTAGAGTGTACGCAAATCGCGGGACCACGCGTGCCTATGTGAACGCTATAATTCCTTCCTATTCTTTGATTCTGTAAACAAACATAAATTTTACACACCCGTATACACGGAAATATGTTCATTTTCGATACAATAGCATTAATAGCATCGTCAAAGTAATACCTAATACCAATTAACGATTCAACATGCGGCCAAATTACAAAGTGCCTATGTTATCATTGTATAAAAGTACAAAGATTATTTGTTAAACAGAACATCACTATTAACACCATTGAATATTAGAATACGGACGAATCGAGTGCCTCTAAGAATAAAAATTAAATTTAATAAACAAGACTAAAACTTGAAGCGTATTTACCAAAGAAGTTTCAATACGGAAATTTTATATAAAACTTTACTATAGTAATATATATACAATTTTTAAAACATAGCAACATCTGATCGTGTAAAGATACTCCTTTCAACAGCATTCATCTATTGAGACGCAACGAAAATTGGTGTTTACACACTTTACAATCCCTCATAAAACGTTGCAAAGTATAGAGTTACGTGATGTAAGTGGTCATTATACAGAAAGTAACCACACAAAATAACGCTCGAGTGGAGAACAAATCTGTATGGGCACTGCACAGAGGGAGGGTTGAATCATAACACAAAAGAAAAATACGGTTATTTTACACTAGTGCGGTAGATTATATCTTTTATGTCGAAAATCAACAGGAAGCATTCAAATGGGGCATGTAACCTACACTTATTATTGATGCTACTGCGCAATGGTACGAGGGTGCATAAATTTCGTGGCGCAAACTTCGAAAGGGTTTGTTCAAACAATGCGCAGTTAAGGCCCGTGTACACCACCCATCCCGTATGTCCATCGCATGTAAGATGCAAGTAATGAACATAGGTCTGCACTCGAATAGTTTTTGGAGTATTTTTAGTCAATTGCTTATTTCACAAAACAATTAACTCTGATAACAATAAAACTTTCTACACTCATCGTTTCACCCAATTTTTTTCTGTATAGTGGGTATCGTGGACGCATACAAATGTAAGTACACACGCACTCAGATCCAGAACAGAAATCTAAATTTATCATTTAGATATCTGTCCGGCAGACAATCGAATCTGGAAGCCGGCGCGTGTCAAACCGACACGGTAACTGAGTGTCGTAAATAACATATTTTTGCTAAAAATAAAATTATTTTCAGCTAAATAGACGAGTCTTTACTATTATCTGACTTTGATATCGAAATAAAAAAAATTGACTTACCTTATTAAATAATTTGATAAATTGCTTATGACTTATTATCCGAATTACTTATTTTTATTGATTTACCAAATGTTAGCGCATATTTGGTTTATATTAAGAAACTACCAGGCACACATATAGCGAGGCGACCATCATAGTCCTCAGGAGTAGTGACGCATACGTATACAACCTCAAACGGAACTTCGTTTTTGTTTGAGGTTGGATGTGGGTGTCCATGGGCTGTGGTGACTACTTAACATAAGGTGGCCTGCAAGCTCGTTTGCTACTTTACAAAAGTTAACTTAAAAAAAAAAAAGACTAAACTAAAGTTATATTATATGAATCATAATTTTCGAAACTGTTACTTAATAAATATTAGATTTATACATCAACTACTGATCGTGTACATGGGGCTTAAGAGTAATTTGCTTTTTTTAGTAATTGTAGAGAACTCGCTGCGTTTTGCGAATTTCCGACGAAAAGACCCGTTTGGAAAAGTTAAACTTGATTTGGCGAGGAAGCACTCAGGCGTTTGGGGTTGGGCTAAGTTTGAAAGTAGATTAGTGAATTCGGAAATGCGATTTTCTAGTTGCAAGATTGATCAACACTTCCCGCATAATAATGCCCACCTTTGGTGATCGCGATCTTATTTTCTTGGAATAAGTTTGTGGGCAAACCAATATTGGTAGGAATATATTTTAATTAGTAACTATTATTACATTAGAATGTTTACATAAATCTATTGTTGTCAGAATATGTGTAATTTTAACTTTACACATCTAAAATATCCATTGGTATATCCACAAAACATAAAATAACTAGGTATATCCAATTGATATTACGCTCTATACTATGTCCATGATACATATGTGTCTATTGGATGTAATTGTGTATGTAATAAGTTGTTTTGTTTTATAACAATATTGTATAATTTTCACTCTTCCCTTTCTAGGAAGTAACCGCTTTTAAGCAAGTAAGTTTTATAGATGGTAGAAGTATAGTTCGAACGGGGGAGAGGGGGGGGTACAGCAACCGCCCTCGTAATCTGCTGTGAGCCGTCAGTTTTATAGATGGTAGGAGAATAGTCTGAAAGGGGTAGGGGGAAAGGGGGGGGTACAGCAGCCGCCCTCATAATCTGCTGTGATCCGTCAGCCGTGCCGTCAGCTATTCTTGTATTTCGGTTAGATAGATGTGAATGTCGAGTTAATTACTAGCGAGGTGACCATCTCAGCCCTCATGCAGATTAGAGAATAATTACTGTTTTCCTTAAGGGCGAAGGAAAAAAAAAGGTTTGCCTTTAAGAAGGATATAGATGCCTAAGAGTGTCTGGTATTTTTATTAAAAACTAAGTAACGTATATCCGCAATCCGCACTTGGTCAACGGAGCGATGTATGACCTAATATTATTAATGTCATAGGTTTTTTGAAGCGCCCATAGCCCCGAGGCTTGCGTAGATCGTAACCGATCAACCAAGCAACGTCAACGCGGCCAGAAGTTGGATAGGTAACCGCTTAAGGTTAAATTTCATGCGCGCTTCCGTGCTTCGGAGGGCACGTAAAGCTGTCGGTCCCGGTTGTTATTATTGGATAGAAGTCACTAAACCTTGCCGAAGGCCTTATGGGCTGTTCGAAAACATTATACACGGGTTGGCGGAGATACGAGCTAGTGACCCGTATCTCCACCAATCCGCTTTTGAGCAGCATGGTGGAGTATGCTCTAGGCCTTCCCAGTTGTGGGGGGAGACCGGTGCCCAGCATTGGGACATAAAAAGGGTTGGAGCCAATGGGTTGATGACATTTAAAATACCGATTACTAAGCAGTTACATATTAAAATAAATAAATGGGTTATATATTTACTACGCTTTCAATTCGCCAGCTTCAAAGCTGAGAACTCGCAGACTTCCTCTTCACCGTCAATTCAAACTTACAAATTTCTAATTCTGTTCGAGATTTCTTAATCTCGTGCTTTAAATGAGCCAATATATGAAATTAGTTTCGTATGTTACATTTATATGTATATACATTAATTTGATGAAATTCATAAAACTTCTTTTCAATATTAGAATTTAGGTATCACAATACCCAAATTCCTCGAGAGAAGTACAGTTTCCAAAAAAAATTTGAATGACCGTGTCTTGTACCTACGATCAATAAATCGCGGTGCAGTCATACATGACTCGTTACCGTGACGACTAAGTTGGAAGCGTCGTATAAATAATTTTGAATTACCACACCCTCTCAACCAGAATAGCAGCACGAACAAGTCTGGGGGTTGCACAACCTCATTTGAACACATAGAGTTCTACTGCTTTTAAATTTGTCCGGGTACCCACTGTTAAATGAAATAAGTCCCGTCTTCATGGGCCGGTCGCTTGGACGCTGTTTACAAAGACCCGCAGTTTACCCGGTTATTAACTTGGGAATTGTTATTAAAACACTGGGAGCAACATACCTATTTCATACACCGAGTTGTATTGTTCGCAATTAATGTTGAACAAAGTACTCGCAGCAATAATATTAACGATGTGGTCCTGTTTTGAATTTTCAGTACAAAATTACTTACATGCAACGGTTTAACGGGAACACGACACGGTACCTCGTTAGTATTGTTACCAGAACAGTTGAGTGTAGTGCAGATATTTTACATAATTTTCACTTCATCAAATTAAAATATATCATAGTAAAAATTTATAAACAAGATACATGCCTATCGCACCCTTAGTTACTGATACGGTGCCAATAGTTGTAAAATAAATTCTCGCGGACTATTTTTTGTGATGATAAGCGTTGGGATCGGAATCGACGAAATCAAGCAACGTCGGGTACGGTCGGGAGTTGATAGGTAGGTAGATAACCGCTAGGGGCTATGTTTCATATGCGCTTTCGGTCTTCGTAAGACACTTTATGGTGTCACGTACGTTAAAAATTGGACAAAAATCATTAAATTTTGTCAGAGGTTTTATGAGCGGTTTGAAAACATGCGATAGGTACCACTAACCCGTCACTCCACCAATCTGTATTGGAGCAGTGTGGAGTATGCTCCAAGTCTCTCCCAGTTGGTGAAGGAATGCAAAGGACTGTAGCCATTTTTTTGTCTGGCTGACATACGGAAATATTTATTTTTAGTTCTGCTTTTGGTCGTGCAGCGCTACAAGATACAAAATAACGTCATCGCCTTAAGATCATACACCATATCATAAACGGATACACTAAATATGAGGCATCCCAAATTAGTCCTGAGGGACAGTAATTGCTGCGTAAAGTAACAGCTTGCGTGAGACTCCTATTAGATTTAAAATCGGTTTCAGATGTCCACACACGGTAGAGACCACTTAGAATCAGATGAGGAACATTCTCGTTTTCTTAACGCCCATAATAATACTTAATTCCGCTCAGCAAAATTGTGATCCCATTATATAAAAACTATATATAAGTCACTTGGTAGATGGTAGAATTATAGTTCGTCCGTAGAGGTCCCACCGTCGCCCTTATAATCCGCCGTGAAGCAATTCTTGCGTTTGGTTGAGGAGATGCGGTAGCCGGATAAACTTACGCGAGGTGACTATCATAGTTCTCGGGAGCAATGGAGCTACGTATGACTTCAGATAGGACTTTAGTTTAGTTTGAGGGTAGATGTGGGTTACAGAGACCACTTAACATCAGAAGTCCTGTACACTTGTTTGGTACTTACCTTACATAAAAAAATACGCGAAGTGCGATAAGTTATGCTCATTTTATTCATAAATTTTACGTGTATTAAGTTTATTCAACTTAAAGGAAAACACTATTGATTATGTAAGAAATTCAGTACAGAAACGACCTATCATGGCACTCGTCCTTACTTTAGTTGCCGTTTTCCAGTGTCAACCTGGACCCTCAAATTCTGACCCCACACAGCAGAGAACCATCTATACGTGTCAATGCCACATGTTCGGAATTAGTGTATCTGAACTTAAGTCCGACAATCATAATACGTAAGGCCCGGATTAACACGGATTTTGCTGATTTAGAAGTTCAGTTGGTGGTCCCTTCGCATTTTTTGCGACATACGGTTGAAAGGTTCGAGAGCTTTTCAATACATCTGTCGCGGTTCACATTTGAATTTTTAAACAATTAGGACTTTCGTGCGAAAGTTCGGAATGGTTTGGGTCTGTAAATACGGGTAGCGAGTGGGAAGTTAGGTTTTCAAATTGCTTGTTGATTTATCGGCTGTATTTCAATGGATGAAAGGGGTCTTCTTTTAAAATATTGTCGGTAGATAAGCAAAAAAAAAATTTTTCTTTTTTAAAGTTAGTAAGATTTTTCATTTAAAATTTAAATTGAATTATGTTGAAAATCAAAAATTTTGTACCTATGTGTAAAATGATATTCAGATTCCATACTATCCAAAAGAAATTGTATATATGTATAAAATTATACAAATGTTTATTACGTATTGTATGTATGTATATTTTATAATGTCATCTTAGAAAACTCATCTTGTTCAAACATACAATATACAACAAACATTTAAAACGTTTTAACATGTCATATTTTTGCAGCAAATTAACCTCTTAATGGCAGTACTAGTCCCGTACAAGGGCAAGTCCTTTAACACCGTTTGCTCGGCATCCCCTAACGACGCATACTCATGTTCATTCATGATTTGGGGTAACATATTGTGTTAACCCCGAAATTAGTATGAAAGGTGCGACATAAAATACTCGAATCCCATTCATGTCCACGAAAAAATATTAAAACCCGTTCTCATCCTTTTAATTTCATAGGGGCTATGATCCTGTTGAAGTGCCGTTATACACGGCACGGGTTCATATTTTTCTAATGATAATTTATTTCATTATAATATAAAATTATAAAGTGTGCATACACCAGATGGTAATACAGACGCTGGTTACAATAGAATACTTTCATTTGTCAAATCATAATGAATATTATTGTTTTAAAGGTGTCTTTTAACTAATTCGTTTTAGGCGTTTTGGACTGTTAGTATGTATTATTAGATGTATAATATACCTACTCATTGCGTTTTTAGAGTTAAACTGCTTGTTATGTTTGAAAAGTAGCCAACGAGCGTGCAGACCATGATGCTAAGTTGTCACTGCAGCCCATGAATACCCATGAAGCT
Organism: Phareas burnsi; assembly: GCA_018249415.1. Classification (NCBI taxonomy): domain Eukaryota; kingdom Metazoa; phylum Arthropoda; class Insecta; order Lepidoptera; family Hesperiidae; genus Phareas; species Phareas burnsi. The sequence goes on along the minus strand of DWKL01000454.1, from coordinate 6,919 downwards.
CAAACAGGACTGAAGCTCTATTTAGTTGTACGTAGATACAACACTACTCCTGAGGACTAAGATGCTCGCCATTACGTCGATTGCGACAACCACATCTCTTCAATCGAAAGACAAGAATCGCATCAACGGTACTTCTCCGGTCGAACTATAAGTTCTACCACCTACCCATTGTTACCTTCCATTATTGTATAGTTATTTTAATTTTTGCCTATACCTATTAAATATTTTGTAGAATCTGCCCAACCAAGATCGGATTTCAAGACGGATTTAGTTGGCATCAAGATAAAACGTACTCTAGTTACACTATAAAATATTATAACGAAAGCTAATTAACGAAAGTAATAGTAATATTTTTTATTCAAATATATGAGTACTTTACGCAGTATTAACGTAGCTGTATGTATTTTCAAAACTATTTTATTCTGATTTCAGAACGCTATGGTTAAATTATACGTATGTTGGTCAAATGTAAATCAAAATCGTATCACATCATCATCATCGACCCATTAATGTCCCACTGCTGGGCACAGGTCTCCTCTCAGAATGAGAAGGGTTAGGTCATAGTCCACCAGGCTGGCCAAGTGCGGATTGATAGACTTCACACACCTTCGGGAACTTTGCAAATAACTCTCAGATTTGTAGGTTTCCTCACGATGTTTTTCTTCACCTTTAAAGCAATCGATAACTAGTTTCTAATACGTACATCATTTCGAAAAATAATAGATGCGTGCGGGGTTCGTACGCCGGCCACTCAGAGCGAGAGGCTGGAATCTTAACCACTAGGCTATCACTGCGTTCACAAAATTGTATCACAAAGCAATATTGCAATGGTAGAGGATACTGCTTGACCGAATAACGAGGTGGGTAGGTATCGAAGAGGAGGGTAGTTTTGCTGGAAGTGTTGGCAGGGCGGGAGGTGAGCAGATGCATAAAAGATAAGAGTTGGAGATGCAGGGTTTTCTCTCGCAGTGAATTTCGCTGTTATCGAATTACTTTGATCATTAATTAAAATCATTCCAATAGCATGCAATGTATTTAATAGGTGGTAGAACAATAGTTCGCCTGGAGAAGTACCACCGACGCCCTCATAATTCGCCGTAAAGCAGTTGTTGTGTTTAGGTTGGAGAGGTGCGTTTGCCAGGCACAAATAGCGAGGCGGCCCTCATAGTCCTCGGGAGTAGTGACGCATCCATATACAGCCTCAAACGAAACTTTAGTTTTGTTTGAGGTTGGATGTGGGTATCAATGGGCTGCGATGACCACCTAACATCAGGTAGCCTGCATGCTCGTTTGCTACTTTACAAACATAAAAAAGTATGCATTATTATTCTTAACGGCCGTAATATACAAAAACGCTATCATAAAAAGCTAACTACTGGTCTATAGGTGTGACATGTTAAAATAAAATATTGGGTCGTTATATTTTATCGTGTTTTCAATAACGCATTCAATTTAAAATAGAGCAATTTGAAGCTTTCAGAAATAACCACTTGTTATTGCTTTTTTAAATTGAAAACATTAATAATAACCATAGTACAAACAGGGATGCGCATTCAGACAGATATAGTAAAAACCAATGAGGTAGAAGCCCAATGGTCATACCATATTATAATTAAATTTTGTATAATGTTTGAGTGAGGAAAATATGATGTTCAACGTTTTAGGATGCCAGTTCATGGATATTATATTTTTAGAATGGACATAAATAATTCGTCCCCCTCGGTACAAATAAAGTTAGCGGAGAATTATTTAAATTAACTTTTTTATCTGAAATCCGTATAACTATTTCTAAAATGTATCAGGAACTATAGAACTCTTGTTCGCAATCAGTGTGAGAGGCCGGAATCTTAACAACTAGGCTATCACTGTTTATAATGTTTTATATATGTATAAATAAATATTGTATTTATTATTTTGAGAAATAAACTTCAACCAAAACATTTTATCACCTTATATTATACAAAGCTAAAGAGTGAGAAATGTTGCATGGACAATTTGCTTAAGCGCAGTTTACAAGTTAAGGTCGGTCAAGAGCGCCCGGCAACCGCCAGCCACCCAAAGCACATTTTCTTAATTAAAACCCTAAGTGTTTTAGCAGTAGTAGGAGATAGTATCAATTGTCTAAGTTTAGACACATACCGTATTAAGTGTCGTTTAGGGCGGTTTTAATCGGTCGGCTTAGCGGGAATTTCTAATGAAAACTTATCGAAAGAGTTGCCTTAGTTACATATGTAATTAGAAGTGAATCCATATGGATATACAGTGTTACATACAAATTTATTTTATAAAAATAAATAACACTATATTCATATACAATGTTACATGGTTTTGGACACCTATAGAATCTTGATAATTACGTAGACAATATTCGCAAATAAGTTTTTTTTATCCTTACATACAACTTTATTTTATAAGAATAAACAACATTCTCTTTATATAAAATGCTTCATATTTTTCGACACCTATAGAATCTTAATAATTACGTAGAAAGTATTAGCTAATCATTTTTTTACTTCAACTCTTGAAATAAAACGAACAGTACTGTCAGTAATAATTATATTTTAAAAGTAGTTGCCGCCACGTTATATAGAACTGATAATTTCTTACGATGTTTGCTATAGAGACCATAGAGTCTTTATAGACATGAAAACAATTTCTCGGAGACTGCTAACTACATAGTATTTCTCCTTTCGTCGAATGCAACGAGTTCATTGCATGCTTAAGTACACAAAAAATCTCGGAATGGACTGTATCAATGCGCCCAGTCATCCTTTGTCGTACCACGAACTCTAAGCAGTTAATGAAAATCGGCTTGGTCGCTTTCTGCATATAGAGAGGCAATTTGCTGAAACGGTCGCCCGCCTTCGAACTAATGCGAAATATTGCCACAGACATAACTTGATGCGTTAATTTAAACCTTAAATTTAAGGAACTAAGATCGATTGTTGCGCATATGTTCCGGTTGCCCGGACCGTTGCGTTCGATACTTAATGATTATGCAAATACGAAAGCCCTAGGAGTGTTTAGGTTCAATATCTTCCGAGTGATAGATTGGTAAAGCCAACATGTGGGACTGTGTTTATCGGTCCAATTATTTACGACTGCATCAGGATAGATTGTTACGAGCAGACAAACGATCTGTTTAAGATTGATATAATTTTCTTGTAAAGCTATATACATTAATGCAATTGGTTGTCTGCTTTTAAAAATAACTCAATGTGTCAATAGGTGGTAGAGCTATAGTTCTTCCAGGAGGAGATTACCGCCAACCTGAAAATCCGCTGACTAGCAAACGAGCGCGTGGGCTACCTGATGTTAAGTGGACTGTGCAGTCTATGGACACCCACATCTAACCTCAAACACGACTAATGCTCTATATGTCGTACGTAGATACGTTACTACTCCTGAAGTCCAAGACAGTCACGTTGCTCTAAATGTAGCCGACAACCATACTTCTCCAACCGAAGCACAAAGTTATGAAGGCGGCGAGTGCCTCTCCGGACGTATCACTTGTACATATACCACCTATAATCATTCTTCTTGTTTTTAAGTCTTGTTTAATAACGATTTTTGCACTCATGTCCCCACGCTAAGATTCTCTGTGACGTGGGTGCGATAGAGACATACAAAGACGAACACACAAACATTTAGACCAAGAACAGAAATTTAAATTCATCATTAAGATTTTTCCCGGGTCTCGAACTCGGAACCCCTCTGCGTGTCAGGCCATTATAGTAACCGCTGTTCCACGCGAGTGGTCAACTGTCAGCTCTATCACTTTTAAAGTTAATTCATAAAATACGCTACCCTTATTGTTGCCCCTGAGGACAATCGCTGTTCTTCATCCAGTACGTAAATTATTGAACATATAAAAACTGTTTATTCAGTCAGTCAATTTATAAGAGATTAAAAGCTCCTACGTTACTCTTTAAAGCGCCGAAACTTTATGGTTAGGTACGCTTTACGTACACAATTTGGGTCGAATAACGAGCTTTTCATTTTTACCTTTAAACGAAAATTTCCCGTAAGGCCTTTAAACGGGTTGAATGTTAGGGACCGCAGAATGATGAAATTATATCACAAAAATTTAAAGAGAAATTCGCGAACTATTTCACTTCAACTACACGTACCGAATTCGAATTTTTGAGGAGTCGAACCAGCCAACCATTCAGGTAACCTTAATACGGAATGGTTCTATTGAGCTTTCTCATATTTTTGTTGTAAAAGAACGCGGATGTAATGCGAAATGGCACTGTGTAATAAAAATATATTTATCTATTATATATTCTATTCTATTATGTACTGTTTGACCTGTAAGATATATACTGTTATCGGGCCGAAAATTATCATCGTGATCTCTTACGACACGTTTTTCACTCAATGCATTCCGTTATTATATTGTAGCATAGTTTTGTTTTTTTTTTAATTATATATATTGTATAAGCACGCAGCCAGTATCGATACTGTAGAAAACACCAAAATGTCGCAAAATATAATAAAGTGGCGACTTTTGACACAAATATATTGTTGTAGTCACATATTTTCGCCAAGCGTTCGAAGGAGAAAGTGTCGTGTTTTGTTTTATAGTTCTTTTCTAATTATATTTGAATGATAATTTAGTTTCTCCGTTGCCAGTGAGGTTGGTGGCTAAATACAGATTTAATAATAAAAAGTGAACTAAAAGTAAACCATAAAATAAAATATAAATATTAGTATGCTTCGCCTACAGATACTTAAACGATTACATATGTAATTAAGATTGCATTTCGGTGATTAAATAATGGAATCGAAATACCTTTAGTCTTAGGATATATGTAAATCTTAAGAACTTTAAAAAAATAAAAGGTATCTGAAACATTTATTCCTTTTAAATATCAAATTATCGTAAAATAATATATTGAAAACGTTTTCAACTAAGTACAATACCTATGTATATCGTTATTTTCTAAATTTGCTTAAGCTAGCTTATTTTAGATACATGTAAATTACACAAAAAATCATAACATTATTTGAACTTTAATTTTACTATTCTGAGACCGACGGTAGTTGGTGCAAATCCTTTTCTTTCCTTCCTTTCCAAACTTTAATGGGACATTATTCTTTACATAATAATAAAGCACGTGATGTATTCCAAGTTCCTTCTATTGGATTGGATGCCTTAAACGTTCCTATTATTCTTCGGTTGCGCCAGACATTCGTACAAACGTGTGTTGCAGCAAAAATATCACAAAACTATATGTATCAGTAATATTTTTAGATAATATAGTTATAATAATTGTATGTATCTTATATGTATAGTATCGCCCTCATAATCCATCGTGAAGTGATTCTTGCGTTTCGATTGGAGAGTTGTGGTTGTCAGGTATACTTATAGCAAGGCGACCGTCTTAGTCCTCAGGAGTATTGACGCATCTACGTACGGCCTCAGATAGAACTTCATTTTGTTTGAGGTTAGATGTGGGTGTCCATAAGCTGCAATGTTCACTTGACGTCAGATGGTCTGCACGCCAGTTGGTTCCATTCTATTGCAGCTCATGGATACATAACCTTTAAACACAACTGAAGCCCTATCGTCCTATATAGATGTGTCCTCCTGAGAACCAAGATGGTCGCCTGTATGTCCAGCTACCGCACTTCTGCAACCGATTTCTTCACGCTGGATTGTAAGGGCGGCGATGATACCTCTTCGGCTGAACTGTATAGTTCTACCCCCCCCCTTCCACTCCCCCCTACATCATCAACCCTTTAATATCCTTCCGCTGTACATGGGTATCTTCTCAGAAAGACACGGGTTAGGCCATACTCCATCACACTTAACAAGTGCGTTTTGATACACTTCACACACCTTCAAGAACTTTCCAGAGAACTTTTACCTCACGATCCTTCCTTCACCGCTAAAGCAAGTGGTCATTAATTTCTAATACGCACGTTACTTCGAAAAATCCGAGGTGCGTGCGGGGTTCCAACTCCGAACACTAACCGTGTGAGATCGGAATCTTAACCGCTATCACTGCTTGTATCGCCCTTGAAATTGCCCATACTTTGTTCCCAGGCGAGACCCAGCACAAAGGGTCCGTTGACAACGGCGTGTACGTCGCATATGTCAAGAGCGGGGGCAGCAAGGCGTCGATGGCGCTGCTGATCGCCCTGTTCGTATTGGCGCAGGTCTTCTACTCGTCTTGCGATGTATGGTTGAAGGAGTGGTGAGTTTATCTTAGCTAATATCTATGGTAATATTCATATTAATATGTATGGTTATATTTGTAGTAATATTTTTATTAATATCCACAGTGCTATTTATAGTTATGCCCTTACTAATACCCATAGTAATATCTTTATTAATATTCATAGTAATATTTATAGTTATTGAAATAATTAATATATTTGGACAATCCGCGTGATTCAGCGGTCTGACACGTAAACAGTTCCTGGTTGGACTCTCGGCTCGGTAAGCAACTAAATGACGAATTTAGATTTCTGTTCGAAGTCTGGGTATTTCTCTTCGTTTTTGTATATGTCTATGATACCCACGATACAGGGAATCCTACTGTGGAGCTATTAACGTAGAAAGCGTTGTGATAATAATATCCATACTAACAATCTGAATGCGAAAATAACTCTATTACACTTTCACGCCATCTGTTAGCGACCAATAAAAGGTTGGTACAAAACGTTCTTAATTTCAATTTGCAGGGTGAACTTGGAAGAGGCGAACAGCGCTAACAATATCGCGCTAAGAAACATTTCGTCGACAGATTCGAAGAACGCTACGCCCTGTGAGTGTTTGAATTATTCTTAAAGTGTTTTTTATTTTTATTGCAAGAGTAGCAAACGAGCATGCTGGCCACCTGATGTTAAGTGGTCACCGCAACCCACGGACACCCACATCCAACCTCAAACAAAACCGAAGTTCCGTTTG
>DWKL01000453.1:0-18890 GCA_018249415.1 Phareas burnsi | reverse complement strand
ATAGCATGTATATTTTTTTGTAAGACATATTGTTCAGGTCTTGTGGCTAAATAGAACTTAAAAATATATTTTTTAATTGTGTAGATGGAGTGGTGTTCGCACCACGAACAACCGGCACATATGTTCGCGCTTGAAGGCCGCCCACCGCTGCCGGCCGGTCGCTACCCATGCTGTGGTGAGCGTGCCTACCGCTTCGAGACTATCTCCAGAAACACTGTGAGAAATATTATGTATATATTTTTTGTTTACATTCGATTTCGGATCTACATTAAAAGTGCGTAATAAGTAATTTTGAAATTTAAGGTGTTTAACATTTTTCGTAGTTTGCCTGCATGAGGCGTTCCAATTTATTCCTTGCGGCAAAGAGGATTTCTGTGTCTTTTGGATCGATCATGGATGTCCTTGGATAGCATATTCGTTTACCAATCTAAAAGGATATCCTATTATTATATTTTTATATCCAGTTCTCTTGCCCAGGGCTGCCAGTTCCGCGAGCATGCGCCGGACGAGCGCTTGCCGGCAGACGCGGCGGCGATGGAGCTGTATACGCGCTTCCGCGACATCATCGCCATGCGCCCGCCACACCTCGTCTTCCCGGAACGCCTCACGCGCTTGGTGCCAAGAGGTCAGACCATAGACGTCGGTTCATTTTTTGTTTCATAGTGTATGAATTTGAGGAGTATTCACGTCAGATTCATAGTTCAAAAAGAGTCCGCATGTATGTATAGATATGCCCGCTATTTGACGAATACCAAGCCGAACATCAAAGTAGTAGATTAGTATGAGACGTCGCATCAGAAGTAATAAATTATTCGGCATTCCGCCAATTCTGTATATGTGGCTAGTCTGTACACATTCTTTATCAGACATTAGGTATGTACATTTTTCATTTATTGCGCAGTTTGATAAAAATAAATGTTTTGTAATACGAAGAAATATGAGGTAAATTTGGTATTAAGGTTATATGTGAATTTGGTCTAAATTGCACGAATTCAAATCGTCGGTTAAATTTCTACAATCACAACAATAACAGCAACAAAACATTCGTATCAGCAGCTTTTTTGGAGTGGCTTTGTTGTTTTTTTTTCTCCAGAGCCAGAAGAAGATGCTGGAGGTCGTCTTCAGTGCAAGGAGGTGTTTTGGTGGGAAGGCATCCAGCTGGTCCCTCCGCGACAGCCTCTGGGCCTCCTGGGCAAGCTTTACACCAGCAACAACAAGTTTAACCGTGAGATCTTAGCGGAATAGGGATAGCAATTGAATGTGTCGATGATTCGCTTCTTGTATAAAGGAATCGGCTCTTAAATTTAAAAAAAAATATCAGTATGATTACGAGTGCCAATTTCCTTTGTTTAACGAACAAAAAAAGCGTAACTAAATATATAAAGGCTAGTTATCGACACATAGCAATAGCGTTTAGTAATGAAAAATACATCTATTGTCCACAAATTTATCAACAACTAATATGATAAAATCTTCAATATTTTGATGGACAGTGGATCTTAGACGTGCCAATTGCAAAACCGCTGTAAATACGCTCTCCACATTGGCAATCGCATAGTCGGCATTCTCCGTGACGCTTTCATTTGTACCTAATCAATATTCATTACGTACATAAAAATATATTTCGAAAAAACTTACTGAATGGAGACGAACGTCGTGGTTCAGGCGTAAGTACTACGGCGGTGAGGTACTAGATTTCTAGTTACAAACAAATAACTAAAACAGTAAACACAAACTCCCATATTTTAGTTTCAGGTTTCATTGGAAAATATGTATGTATGCTTTGAATGAAGTCGATAAATACCAACTGATCCAACAAACACCTTCAGGAAAATGTTAAGTACAACATCATCATTATAATCAACATGTTCCTATTACTCTAATTAATATTGTAGCTATCGCGTTATTTTTGTTATATTATATAAATCATCGACCCTTGCGCAAAATAAACTGTGCGCATACGCAGCGAACGCTCGGCCCGGCTCGCCCGCGCTCGGCGCAGTGCGCACGTCCGCGCAGTCGCTGGCAGGAAACGTCTCCACCGTAACGTGCACGTCACCACAACTAAAGCCCGAACCGAAGCCAGTTAAAACCAAGGAAGAAAGCCCAAGGAACAAAGTAAGTTGCCACATAGACAAGCCTGACATCTTAAAGTTGTTCAGTTGGACCATAATTGACATTTTATGTTTAAAGAGTAGCAAACGAGCGTGCAGGCCACCTGATGTTAAGTAGTCGTTGCAGTCCATGGACACCCACACCTGATCTCGGACACAACTGAAGTTCTACCTGAGATCGTACGTAAATGCGTCACTACTCCTGAAGACTAAGATAACCGCCTCGCTGTAAGTGTGCCGCAATCGCACCTCTCTAACCGAAACATCAAAACTGTTTCACGGGACAATGAGGGCGGCGATGGTAATTCCCCGAATTACACCTATTTTATGATCGTTGTGATGTCGTATTTAGTGTTGTGGTTTTCAGGACAAACTTTGCTTCATAATGTTGAAGATTACATACTGAGACATGACTTCAGCATCATTGACACGATAACTCGGATATCTAGTTTCACCAGCACTGCACAAACATCAATATAATCTAGTCTAATAAGTAGATTAGAAATGCATGTATAATAAAATAAGCAATATTATAAGTGTTATAGTACTTAATCGTTACATAATTACGTCAATGTAGGCATGCGTGTTCTTGGCACTGCATAATTAGTAAGCAAGCTATGTATGTTATGTTAATTTCAGAGATCATATTATGTAAGTATTGTTACTTAGAAATGTGAACTTTATTTAAACTAAATAATTGTCCATAAAAACTGCGGTAAGTAAAATTTTTATACATGTATATTGTATTATATTTATATCATAGAATTAGTAGCAAACGAACATGTGCTTATGTGAAATAACACTTAGCATTGAACTCTCCCTGAGATCATCTATCGATCCGTTGCTACCCCTGATGTCTAAACTCGAAGGCCTCGAGTGATTATTTGTCCCTTGCCAATCCCTTCAAACCGGAACACAACAGCAATTGTACCTCTGCTAAAAGGTAAAAATAGTCCGTTCACCTTAAATTTACGATTTACAAAGAAACGGATTGCAACAATCACGAGTGATGATCATATCGTGCATGTTTTTACACGTGATTCGTAACGTAACGTAAGACAGGCGCGGCCGGCGGCGGCGCGGCGGGCGAGGCGCCGGACGAGGCGGACGAGTCGGACGACAGCGAGCAAAGCTCGGACAGCGGCCGCTCCGACGAGGACGCGGCGCCGCGCCGGCCGCGACCACGGGCGCGTGCGCCAGCGCCGCCGCCCGATAGAAATGCGTGAGGATGACAATTTATTTTCAAATGAAACAATATTGACGACAATGTATTAACGATTAGTATCGAGCGTTCATACTGTATAGTACTGATGAATTTCCAGTAATTGAGAATATGTAGTAAACTATTAACATTGCCTTGTCGGTCGATATTGGTCGCTAAATGTGGTAGCACCTTTACTAGTTAAAAAGAAGATTTTACTTATTTGATTATACATATTATAGTCGCTTTATTTTTCATTACTTCAAAACATATTATATGGAATAATTATCGAAGATTTTATAATCCACTAAATAATATTATTTGTTAAGTTGTCAGTCTAAATTTTCAGGTATGACGTGTGACATTCTTTAGGGGATAAGATTTTAAACGAATATAATCTTATACGTAATACGTTACCCACGATAAGAGGTGTTTGAAGATGCCAATATTTTGACCCCGTCGTACGGATCATAGCCAGGGCATAGATTTAAACATAGTGACAAAAAAATTTAATCTATGGGTCAAAACGACACTGCAGTGACGGGCAGTTTAAAAAAACGATAATCTTATAATGTTCTTCGGTTATATAATTGTTTAGGGGATTTTAGTTATTTATAGTTATTGAAATGATAGCAGCGCGCGGCGGTCGGTATCGCGTGCGGGCGGGCGGGTGAGCGGGCGCGTGTGGGTGGCCTCGCTGTCGGCGCGCAGCAACCAGGACGGCCAGCGCCGCTTCGAAGAGCGCGCCGCCTCGCACATGCGCGCCGCGCTTGCCCGCCGCCTGCACCACGCGCCCCGGACCAACCATCATCCTGGTATAGTTTAAAAGTATTTCAAATTCGATCAATCTACATTAGACCAGAATGCTTGAACGCCACCCACTAAACAATGGGTATGGTACCCTATTACTAATCTTTTCATATTATATGATAATTATAGGACGTCCTTACTGTATTTTGGAATGATAGACTAGACCTCTCTCCAACTTGGAATAATACAGGACATACGTGTTGTGTGACATACCCATGATGCCTCGTCATTCGGCTACCATATCATGTACCAATTTACTAGATTAATAGGTTGTAGAATCCTTCTTGGTTCAATTTCGGGGGTACCACCTCCACACCTATACTCGTAACAGCGATTTTAAATTTGCTAGTTTGATTTGAAGAGTGAGGTAGACTGTGCCAACAATTATGTATGCGAGTTTATTCGTGTTGCAGGCGGCGCGTACGCGAAGCTGGAGGCAGAGTGGCGGGAGCGGCACGCGCCGCGCCCGCGCAACGCACCGTCGGCGCGCGCCCGCCCCGCGCCGCGCTACAAGTGATCGTTGATTTCATTCAAGAGTGGCGACCTTATTCAAGAGAATTCGGTGCGAACGGCATAACTTAATCATTCGGTATCAAAACTTTGCAACTCCATTTCCCTGAATGTGTCCATTTGCTCGATATGGACGACTGGACGCGACGAACCAAGTGCGACCAAACCAACTAGTCTGCGACTATGTCCTGACTAACTCTAATCGCGATAAATACGCGCGAGGCGCATCTGGCAGTGTTAATGGATATTGTCCACGAATCTGGCGCACTGCATGCGAGTTACACGCTAATTTCACTCACACGATGTTTGAGGACGAGCGTATAAATAATTCGTTAGTTGTTTCGCAGCGAATTCATCCTTGGACAAGGTTAAGGTTATACGTGACTGGACAAATGTCGAATAAATTTTACAAATTTTTTATGCATTTTCATGTAATATCCTAATTAATGAATGAATTTAATTATGTGCCAGTTGACTTTTATGGTTGAGATTGCTTTTGCTTATGAAAATATTGTAGCAACAAATTTTGAACCGATTTCTTTATTTGGGAGTTAAGTCAGAGCTACAGTGCGTCATGTGAAGTTTCGTTATTATTGTTTAGAAAATATATTGCGTCAGTATACATTTCTTATAATCGATCCGCGCAATAAAAGCCACACATTGTGTTAAAAGTTTATTGACGCTTATCCTAAAACTAGAAGCGCAGACGGTGCGGGTACTGGCTGGAGCGCAGCCCGAAAGCCGCTTTGAGGTATCCGCGCATCAGCTTCTTGTCGGCGCGCTTGCCGATCGCCTTCACCACCGCCTCGTCCACCGTTTTCTGGTCTGTCTTGCGCTGTTCTGATGGAACGTATTTCTGAAAACAAATACTCGGATTAAAAATAACTTAGAAAATCATAGGCTTCTTTCGCGGCTAGATTTTCAATCACAACGCCAGAGAGATAAAATTTTTATGGAAGATAGGTATTTAGGCCAACACAACACATCATCCTATGCAGTAAACAAGTCATCAGAAGAGAGATAACCACAGATCAGTATTTTAGAAGACAAAAGTGCGAAAGAGGTGTGATTCCCGCGCCCAATTGGGTTGACCATTTTGGTGTTTCACACTCATCAAATAAATATAATATTTAAGGATAATTCAATTTTAATATTGTATGTTTCGGTAGGAAAATACGAAGTCAATAATAAGGTCTTGCCATAGTGTTGTGTGTTCATAAACACGCAATTGTGATGTGCGAATACTGATCATATTTGGGTATGTGCAAATAGATGTGTTACAAGGGAAGGGATATATTGCTACTAGTAGTCACGGAATAATTAACGCATGATAACACTTCTAAGCATCTTATAATGCTCCATGGGGGCCAAAGTGTATAGGTGGTAGAACTTAGGTCAACCGGAGAGGTATCACCGCCTCCGTGATAATCAACCGTGAAGCAAATTTGCTTCGATTGGAAAGGTGATTGTACACAGGAATAACAAAGCACATATTCGAGATGCCAGAGATACCATTTGACATTACATGTGAATGTCCATGGGCCCGAGAAATCGCTTATTATCAGGTGGACTGCATGCTGATTTGGTAATCTTTTACCATAATAATAAAAACTGATCTTCACTAACCTCTTTCTTGGCGGCGAAGATGTCCTCGCCCTGCTTGCGCTTGACGCTGCGCTTGGTGCTCTTCTTGTTCTTCTTGAAGTACGCGTCGTCGAGATGCGCGGGCAGCTTGAAGTCACCCAGGTCGATCTTGGTGGTGGTGCCGATCACGTAGCGCTGCGGGATGCGTCGCAGCGGGCACGAGTTGAACTGCAAACCGAGGAATACAATTGAATAACATACATTAGGAACAGCGTGGCACAGCGGTTACCATACCGGTATAACACACGCGGACGGTCCTAGTTTCGATTTCTAGCTAAACAGATATCCAAATAATACATTTAGATTTCTGTTATGGGTCTAAATATTTATATATTCGTCTTTGTATGTGTCCACGACACCAGTATCCTAGTGTGAGGCTATGAGTGTAGAAAGTATTTATTTATTTATTCATATAAGTGTAATGTTATTATATATTCTGCAGTCTTTTACCTCCACATGACTAGTGTTTTGACATATTAAATTATTTCTTTACTTTGTATGTTATCAAGCGATTCTCTACGCAAATTTGAATTATCAAGCTCAAGTCAAGTCTCAAGTATCAAGTCTTAATAGAAACAATATTTTGTAGATTTTGATTATTAGTTGTAGTCATAAATCTTTTTTTTTATGAATCAGAGAGGTGTTTGTCTTCCTATTTTATAACATCACAGAACTTGGGGCTAACTAATTTTTGTTGTTTTTCACAGAAAAAATTTCATGTACTTACTACACATATTTTCTATTTTGTACTTAATATACACGGGAATGTACATAACATGAAGTTTAAAATTTAAAAACGAATGAAGTGAGATTTGTTGTGTAGTAGAATTAAAATATGTAAGAACTAGCTTAAGTTACTGACTAAGGGAACTTTGAGACTTAAGTTGTACTGTATCAAAGTTCATTAGAATAAAATTTTGTTAAAACAACATGGGACTTAAACTTTAATTGTGTTTGAAGTCCGGTAGAACACAGGTATGCTACCACCACAGAGTAAGTTGAACTGCACCAAATTCCTGTTGAGTAAAGGTATGCTAGAACTACAGAGGGCATAAGTTGAATTTTATCAAAGTCCAGGATTAATGGTATGTTACAATTATAGAATTAGATAGTGTACACAAAACGTTAATACTACACACATTAAAATTAAAGGGATCTATGCAGAACTGTATTTGATAGGTGGTAGGCCTAGATTGTCTGGGGAAGTATCACTGCAGCCCTCATAATCCACCATGGAGCAGTTTTTGTTTTGGTTGGGAAGGTTTGGTTGCCGGACACACTTATAACAAGGCAATAATCTTAATCCTCGGGAGTAGTGATGCATCGTATGACCTTAGATAGAACTTCAGTTTTGTTTGAGGTTAGATGTGGGTGTCCAGGGCTGCCGTGCAGGGCTTGACATTAGGTGGCCTACATGCTCGTTTACTACTTTCAAACATAAAAAAAATAGACTCACAGCGAAAGGTCCAGTGATGAGCAACAGACCACTGGGCAGCACGCCGACGAGCACGACGCGTTTGCCAGCGTGGCGACCCGCCAGCAGGATGCAGACGGTGCCCGGCGTCAGGTTGGGCCGCGTCCTGCGCACGTGCTTGCTGAACGTCTTGTGGTGCGGGCGAGAGCGGATCCTGCAAATGACAATCACGATTTATTAGACACCATCAAAATCAAGATATTGCATACTGTCATCTCTAGATGTTTGCCATCCTTAAGATAAAATAAATTTGCCAATATTGACATTTTGATGTTTTCATAATCAAGAAAATATGAATTCTCACTATTTGAAAGTACTCAATTATATCTTTGATACCTCAACCTCTTGCATGATGTCTAGACATTAAGTAGTACAAAATTTTTAAAAATTACCCTCTTTATATAATACTTGGATATAAAGTCAAATATTTCTAGACATTGAGTACATAAAACAATATCATATTGTACTGTTGTTGAATAATACCACATAATAGGTGGTAGAACAATGGTTCGTCTGGGGAAATACCACTGCCGCCCTCATAATCCACCGTATAGCAGTTGTTGTGTTTCGGTTGGACAGATGCGGTTGCCAGGCACACATATAGTGAGGCGACTATCATAGTCCTCAGGAGTAGTGACGCATCCATATAGAGCCTCAAACGGAACTTCGGTTTTCTTTGAGGTTGGATGGGGGTGTCCATGGGCTGTGGTGACCACTTAACATCAGGTGGCCTGCATGGTCATTTGCTACTTTACAAACAAAAAAATGTATATTAAATAGTTAGTTCACAGTGAACATGAAAGATAAATTTGGTGATTATCAATCACAAAAAGACAACTAATTTATGTATTCTGGTTGTTTTATTTTACAATCACATACTTTTGTACTTGCTGAGCTCATAATCAAATTCTTTATATTCTTATCTGTCCTTTACAGCTGTTTAAATATCTACCTCCGTACACAATTTGAGCGTACTGACAGCTGAAACTATCAATATAATCACAGCCAATCCATGTTATGTGAAACAATTGACATGCAATTCTCTGCCCCTGAATACTCCATTCAGTCAACACCTTATTCCATTTCATTACTTCATTTAATATCAACTATCACAAAATCTTTTAAATACCATTATAGAATTGTATTTGAAGTTACAAAAATTATATTACATTTTATTTTTAAATTGATTAAAATAGACTATTTATTGGTTTCAGAACATAGAACCATTTTTTTTAGAATTGTATCTTTGTATGTTTGTTTACAATAATGAAAAAGTGATCAATAAATTTAAATGAGTATTTTATGTTTTTCAAAGCATAAAGTTACTACTTAAAACATTACCACGTGTTTAACAAGATCAAAATAAACATGGG
This sequence comes from Phareas burnsi, assembly GCA_018249415.1. Taxonomy (NCBI): domain Eukaryota; kingdom Metazoa; phylum Arthropoda; class Insecta; order Lepidoptera; family Hesperiidae; genus Phareas; species Phareas burnsi. Next base: position 9,764 of record DWKL01000453.1, on the reverse strand, counting down.
TGACTTACTTGTCCTGGGTAGGGTAGAAGGACTTTCTGCGGCGAAGCAGCACAGTTCTAGTTCCTCCATTCTTCTCTCCACCAATCTGCTTCACCACCACTGTGGGCTTCTTAGGCTTGGCAGCCTTGGGGTTCTTCTTGCCAACAAACTTGTACTTGGCCTAAAAGAAGAGAGAAAAGACTCAAAAGTAGAATCTATATTTGAAATTATAATTGGATTTTATGAATTTAGAAATTATATTTTATATGCATTAGAAACAAGAATAAAACTTCTTTTGAATGTATCAATTATAAAAAACATATACAAGCAATGAGAGGGTTTTTTTATCAAATAGTATTTAAGAACAGTTTTATTAAAACACTAATGTTATTTAAATAATCTTTTAGTTCTTTTAGTTTCTCTGATAACAATTACTGTTACAGCAAAATTAGGCTCCATTTACAAATTATTTATCTTAATGTAATAAAGGAAACAAGTAACACATACCTTCTTGTGGAACATCCTAGTCTTGGAGAAACGGACGACACCATTACCCAAATCATAATTCCTCGGTTTGCCAACTTTGGCCTTCTTAACTCCGCCCGTGGGCGCTGCGGGGGCCTTAGCCGCCGCCTTAGGCTGTGGTGGGGCCATCTACACAAGCAGAAAACAACCTCAAAACAAACTTGCCACCTGACCGCAACAAGGTTATGTTTAACAAATATCACTAGAATTCGCTCAAACAAGTGATTAAACTCCGCAACCAAGAATGTATACTTTACATTCAACGAGATCTTCAAATATATGACACGATAATACAAAACTGAATAACACAGCTAAATCATCTTATTCCACTTGGATGTCAAACTTTCTATACAATATTATCACTTTTAAACAGATTTTTCTTAGGAAATAAAGTTTTAAATCACTTGTTCGGGTGACGCAGACATTTATTTAATCATGCAAATATACGGATGCAGATGATTCGAATATATTTTCTTCGATTTAATCGTAAAGAAAACAAACTAGACTCACATTCGAACCGGGATCAAGAAAAAGAAGTTGACATAAGTTGTCACATATATTTTTTTCTATGATCTATGGTAAGTTAACAATGTTGCGATATTTAAAAACACAATGTGTAGATAAACAATATGTAGATATTTATTTATTAAAATATAACTATCAACATTATTAAAAAAAATATTGCAATTGTATAGATTATATATTTTGTAATTACAATCATAAGTTTTTAAAATAACTATGAGCATTAAACCTTGCATCAGCTTTAGAACGTGAATACCAAATATAAGTAAAATATCAGGTAAACTACAAACTGCTGTTATATCAGCAACAAACACCCGAGCGAAGTTGCAGCCCATATCGAAACCATATTGAAACATTTGAATAAACTTTGAATACAGAAATAAAAACGCAAGATGTACTTGTCAAACTTATTTTCAGACATTTGCACTCACATTGTTTATAAAGATGGCTAAAAAAATGCAGGACGATTTTATTGACGTCCTATTTTTGGTTTATGAAATTATTACTCTAAGCCTGTTTCTCTTTGTATTTCACTTTTAGTTATGCATCATAACATCGATTTATTCGACCAGATTCAGGTTTATTTAACGGCTTTGTTTGAAACATACCGAGAAGTTCTACAACAGTGTTATTATTACAATCTATTATATAAATTCACAACAACTGGTGCATATGGTAGCACGCAAACTTTGCAAGACTCAAAACTTTGCTTATTTTGATATGGCAATAAATGGCAATGTGCAAACATGTGTTCATTACACTCGTACGCAAATGTCCATGCCACACTTCGCGACTTTATACGTATTTGTGTATTTGAAGATAAGTCTGACGTCGGCTTTATATTATACAACTGTCAGCTGTCAATTGTTTGTCATTGTCGAAAATAATGAAAAAATCAGTATTCAAAAATGGCTTCTTTGAGAAGCCCGTCTTCGCCGTCCGACGGATATAAAAGGTTCAGTGATGATTTCGCAAACTCCAGCATCAACAATTACGGCTCAAACGTCACAAGTAAACGAGAAGCTATGATTTTTCCATGCACAGTAGCCGCAAACATATATGTACGCTTTTGTTGTTAACAATACATTTGTAATGCATTTAACATTTTGTTTAATTTTCCACCTGTAAAGCGTTAGTCAGTGTGGGATCTCCTATGTGCTTCGAGATCAATACCTCGCGATGCCATAAAAGGGATAACGGCGCGAGGATGAGTCATAAGCAATCTAAACACTAACCTATACGCAATAAACAATACATAGATGCTCGACCCAATTACCAGTAGATGGCTTCAGTACGCAATTTTTTTAAATCTGCATGTCGATTAGCTGCTTACGCTGCATGCGGCTGCCACCAGTAGTAAACTGCACATTTTTGATTTTAACCAGTTTGATCCTGCTTCAACTAAATAAATACCTAGTTTAGATGAAGAAAGATCACTGTACACATGTGGCACTATATTTGGAAGAGGATCAGTATATTCGCTTTAAAGGCACATAATTCTCTAAACATATACTTATCTATACTGTGTTTATTTTGAAATAATATTGTACCACTTGCCGTAGTTACAATCATATTCAGTACAGCTTTTACTTGAATTTTATGAATATTCCTGTTCTAGTTTTAATAATACTATGCTATAATTTTCATTACACCCTTGTATTGTTTAATAGAGCAATAGATGATTTATGAAGGTTGTGTGTCTATTAAGATAAGCATTGCATTCGTACAATGATGTATTTCATCTTTATATCAATCTTATCAATCCATTGACCTGCTATCTTATCAGCCAGTAGTGGTCAACAATTGAATAAAACAGAATTTCTTAACATTTACTAGAATGATCTGGAAGCAATTTTATAATAATTTAAATAGAAAGTGTAAATGTCTATTAACTGCAGAATGAAAACCTAAATATTTCAAATAATGAGCAAATTTTACAAGTGTACTAATAAAATATCTGTACATAAATAATAAACAAAATCACCAAATGTTTCAATTCTCTGGTATCTGGATGTGTTTGATAAAATGTTCTTCCTATTGTCACTTCATATTGTATTATATAGTAGAATGTGAATGTAAATGTTTTTAATAAATTAAAAATGTCCAAAGTGACCAATTCATCTCACAGATTGTATGATTTTTTTAAAGATCAGTGGTATGCTTTAAAATCATGTAAGTTTCTTTTAAATTTCTAATGTATTATTTTTTTCTTTTTATAGAATAGTTTCTCGTTGCATATGTAAGTAACATATTTTTGGGTTATGTATCTTTTTTTGTAAGCTATTTTTAATGCAAGTTTTTTTGTGTATTATTTTATATCTATTCCATTTCTTATATTTTCATCAACATATGTTCATTTTGCACCCAATTAATGCCACAGGTTTGTTTTAATAACTAAATGACACCTAAATAAATTGATCATTGTGCAATAATTAATAGTGCCAGCATAATCATTTCATTTTAATAATTATTATGTTTTTTACTAATCAAATCTGACAACACTGCTTTGTACAATTAATTTCAATAGTAATAATACATCTCACTCATTTTGATATATGGCCCATTTCATATTCCTTATTCTATGGAAATGCATAAAAGATTTCATGCACATTTCACCTACCTTAAATTTGTACTTAGTATTTGTCGGACATTGCATAACACTTGCCCTCACTGGAAACTGAATCCGCTACTTCGGCGAAACGTAGTGTTAGCGCTTCCACCGCTCTAACAAACCGCCATTAATGAACATAGCAACAGACTTTACCTTGTATTGTTATGTTGATTTCATTTCTCATTGACGCTACCAGCATTTAAATGAAAATCTCTCGCGAACAAGGTCATCTTATAACTATTACAATAATACGATTCCTAGATTACTTAGGTAGATATTTAAATATAAGGCACTAACTAGTTTTGATGTTGTGTTAATGATACACAATATTGCGTAGGTTGTTTTCTGGAAGATGATTCTTCAAACTGTAATGATAGATCCTTAATTCTGCTGTTACTTATGTAGTTATATGGAAGTCCATAAATAGGTTTCAAGTTAACCAATTCTTAAATAAATTTAATAAAAAGGATTGTCCTCAATTTAACAAAAGTATTTTGAAAATGATTTGAACTTGTTTTGTTGTGTTGTTGTGAACTTTGCATTAAAATTATGTACAATATATATTGGTCAAGTATATAAGTACATAATAAGCTAGCGGTTTTCGGGTAAGTTTTCGCAAACAATGTAAGGCTTAAAGGCTTATAATAGAATGAGAGTTATATGTTATTAGAATTAAAAAAAGAAATACCTAACTTTTAACTAATAAACTTCTAAACAATTAATAACACTGAAATAATTTAAAGGATGCCTTGTAAAATATATAGGGACTTTTGAAGCAGGTGCTATAAAAATTATTCACAAGTTTATATGCATGTTTAGCCTAATTGATGAACGTTGGAAAGGATACGAGCACACAGTAACATAATTATACAAAAATGTGTGCAGTAGCTGAGGTAAAAATTTGGATCAACTGCTAAATTGCTATTTCATATAACTTGTACCCAATTCTGTTCTTAGACGTTATCAAAGTATATATTGAAAATTTAAATGAATCAACACTAAAATAAACAGCGGTGAATCAGCAGTGACGCCATCGATTTATCCATCTGGGCCACGCTTACTCGCAGCAACTCTTGCAGACCGCGCGACGTGGCTTGGATATGTATGACAGGCATTTTTTTAGGCACAATTAGTTGCAGTTAAGGGGGTACTTTGCACGAGAACGTTAACGGATCGTGAACCACTAGAAATAATTTTTGGAGGTTTGCTACGAATCTCCGAAAGCCCAAAGTGTCGATTTCGATTCAAAAGTCAACTTAACAATCCGTATTTGTTAAATATTTTTTAAACACTAGATGTATAATTTAATTATCCATGTGTGCATAAACATTTTAATTAAACGTGCATTTTGCTCTACATTTTATGAAGTACATGTGGACTGGCCTCGTATATGTGTTAATTAAGACAGCGGGGTAACAACACGGAATAATCGTAAAAAGCTCGTAAAAGGCTTATAAAACCTTTACTATTTCTTATTAGCGGTCCTCCCCAACGCTGGCTTTTTGAATCAGAAGCGATGTTGCAAACTAGTAGATAATTATAATATGCTATGCAAATGTTTTCTCACAAGATAACAGGAACATTTGTAGTAGTACTGAGTGATAAAAAATACGTCAAATAGATATTTATTAATTAAATTAATTGTCCCTTTACTTTTTTTTTCAGATATTGACACGTTTTCTGAAAATTATAAGTTTTTTCATCTGTACTTTCTCTTATTTAATAACAATAGCACGTATTATTCTCAATATCGATACTTAACTAAATATGTATGTAAATAAGTAAAAATCCTATTCCAAAATAAGTGAACAACATAATTTACCTCGATTATGTTTAAATAGCTGCGGGTTATCAATCATTATTCTGATTTGAACGTGAGCTTTATAGCTAAGGTGATCAGGACCCAGGGGAACAATTGAATATTGTTTTCCTTAAAAGTTATGGTGTTCTACGATTTTTTAGGAAGTTTTTAGAAATTCGTAATCATGCATGATGTCATCTATAGACTCATGTTTGTGTTTTGTGCCATCATGGGGTCTGTGAATGCCTGTGCGGGTCTATAAGAGGTCTGCACCCCTGGGTTTTTTTTAACTTGTGGGGAGGTAAAGATAATAAAAATATAGAAAAACAATACATTATAAGATGGAAAATAGTATTTTTTTTTGTGACAATCTATGAAGAGAAAACAAATTTAAAATTAAATACAATTGCATTATTTTTGTGACGGTCGCATCTTTTTAACTCTAGATTTATTTCTTTGTTACCATTGAAATTAATGTACCTAGAACAGAAAAACTCGTCCTGTATGATCCTCCGTTATCCACCTATGCTGACGGTACGTCTACTTTTCTTATCTCATTAGGTTATTTTTTACATACATCTCATTTTAGTTTTATCTGCATACCTAATTGGGCACTTCTTAGAGAATAATATATTGTACGCGTCGGTCTATTAAATCGCACTCATTATGCGATTTGATAAGTTTCTTTACAGTGTGAAAAATGTTGTCCCTGAAAGAGTGTTTTCAACGTTTGTGGAATTTACACGTATGTACTAATTAAGTACCCAGATGATATATTGCCTGTGTGATGATTTTTGCAGTAAAATTGTAGTAATTCGCATTTATCTGTAGATGGGATAGATAAAAATGGTCTTTGTTCGTACTGATCTATAAATTTCCCACTGGCCCCAATGCTTGGAACGTATCCTACCCCGACTGAAAGTAGGTCAGGAGTATATTCTACCATTGTCCTTTCATGTGATAGATATTGCAAAGTGTATAGTGGTGTGTAGAAATGCGACACATGTATTTCCCTTCAACCCGGGCAGATACGTTACACCTTATCGTAAACGAAGTATCAGGCGCGGTCGACAGATGGATGAGTAACCGCTAGTGGCTAATGGGTACTTCTGCGCTTTTATTTCTTGGTATTATTTATAATATGACCATAACGAATTCGGGATTAACGTATTTTTTTTCTAAAGTCTACTAAATCTATTGTAATAATTCTCATAGACGTCACGTATGGTAGCTAATTATAAGCAATGCTCACTATCAGGTATATAGATGAACTGAAATATTACGGTAATTTTCTCTTGATTGGAATCTACTCAATTCGCCATCCGATGTACCTAAGTATAATAACAATCTAGCATAATAATTATGAGGATTACAGATGCGGGCACTGCTTAGGTATTGAATTAGTATCAAAAGAGTTAGTTCATAATAATAAGAATAAATCTATTTATTGTGATACGCAAATAAAACTGACAAATTCGGAATTCACATTCGCAATGATCACTTATGAATATTAACTGTTGAGTAAATAAAAACCCGTCTCCATACCCTGCGTTACATGCGTGTATAGTTTTGATTTTTTTTTATTTGAGTGATTAGGACAATAATTTTCGGGGGAAAAATGGAGATGTCCTTGTCTATGTTGTCTTGTCCGTGTTTATGTCTCCGACGATTTTAATTCTGCCGATTCCATTGTTAAATCGTATCTATGCGCAATGCGACCATTACAAAATATTTTCATTATCATCCTATTACTGTCTTATTGCTGGCCACGGATCTCCTGTCAGAATGCGAAGCGTTAAGCATAATCCACTATCTAAATAAGTGCAAATTGGGCGATTTTACACACCATTAAGAACTTTTATGTAGAGACCCCAGTCCCAGGAATGTATGGGACGGTTTCGGTCACAATGTTTTCCTTTGGTGAGCTTTCCATACATCTATGAAAAAATATGTTTTTCTTCCGCGCAAAAATTCAAAAAGGCTATGAAAATGGCAGAAATGATGTTGATATTACAAAGAGACTGTAATTTTATTTTTTAACAATATTTATTTCTTCCTTTTTAATTGTAATTATTAATTTAATCAGAGGTTTTTTTTAGGCAAATCTATAACCCAAAGTCAAAAAAAGAATTTTATGAAAACAATCGTGGCATCTTCATGCAATGTACCTTTTGGGACTGTCTATTAAAAGAATTTGATAGAAAATTGGCTAGAGGTTAATGTATTTACACACACTTAACACAAAACGTTCAGGGAATTTTAAGATTTACATTGGTGTAAGTTGCTTTGTTATGAATTTTAAACGACGGGAGTGACAAAATCGTATACGATCATCCTAAGCGAAGTGCCAAACGTTTTCCTCTCTCATTGCCAAATCCGGAGAGTAGAGAAGCAAAAGTCGTTTTCGAGTAGCAACACTTGTTACGTTTACATTGCATTAGTGGTACATTAGGCGATCATGTTAAGTTAAATATCGACCACTTCGGATGACAATTTAGAACGTCACTAAAAAAAAAAATATACGATTAAACACAAGCGATTTTACAAGTCGCAAGGGCCCCGTACTTGGTTCTAGGCTGTTCACAAAAGAATTATAGAATTATGCTAGAATTGTGCGTTCAAGTGTAGGTGTGTGTGTGCGCTTGCATGTGCATGGGTGTCTGTGTGCGTGAGTATGCATTATATAATTGTAATTATAGAGAAAAGTAATTAACGAGTATGCAGGACACCTGATGTTAATTGGTCACAGTAGCCCATGAACACAGCCCACATCTGAAGGTGCGGGTGTTCATGGGCTCAAACAGGACTATAGTCTTCTATGAGGTAGTATGTAGATATTTTACTACTTCTGAGTGCTGTGGTGTGAGGATGGTGGTCGCCTCGCTGTAAGTGTATCCGGCAACCGCACCTGTCCAACCGAAACAGGAAATGATTCATGCAATTCTTCATGCAAGAACCACCACCACCTTCCTAATATTTTGTACATATATACATACCGTATATACATATAAAATGTAAGATTGTTGAATAGAATGGTTAACCTCGTCGTAGGATTCTGCAAATTTGATGTAATCGTTTAACTTCAATCTAGGGATAAACGTTGAGATAGATGTTTTGTTGAAGTTATTATAAAATAAAGCGGAAATCTTCCACATAAATCTTCCACAAGCATATTCTTCCAGACTCGAGAACAGATACAGATGGCGGCGGAGACTCGAACACTCTGGATATGGGCAGCCGCTCCTCCCTGCACACCGGCCTGCAGATGTCCGATGACGAACACTGGGAGATGAATTATCATGAGGCAGCTATTTATTTAGAGGTGAGTGACCTGTAAGCAGTGATGGCCCATTAGTAAGATTTGTACTTCTAATGCTGGGGGTTTTAGGTCCGAATCCCGCATCCCCGCAATCACATCCGCACACATCATACATTTGATAGATGGTAGAACTATATTTCATCGGGGAAGTACCAGTGCCACCCTCATAATTCACCGTGAAGCAATTATTGCGTTTCGGTTGGAGAGGTGCGGTTGCCGGGCACATTTACAGCGAGGTGACCTCAGACAGAACCTTAGTTTTGTTCTAGGTTAGATGTGAGTGTCCAAGGACATTTATGTAAATTTTAAAACATGAATTTTTAAATTATGTAAATTTTAAAAATTGAATTTTAAGAATGAAAACATCGTGCTGAAATCTATACTGCTAAAACTTTTCAAAAAAAAATTCAAAGGTGTGCGGAGTTTACCAATCCGCTCTCGGCCAGCGTGGTCGATTAAACCGTAATGTTTCTCATTCTAAGAGGAGACCATTGCTCAGCAGCAGCACAGTGGGTTGATGATGATGATAAGTGCCATATGAATTTGAGGGTTATGAATGTAAAAATTATAAGCGTCACTTTTGTATAACCTTGATAACATCAAAATTGTGGTACAAACATTCAATGCACAGCGCCTATTATAAACGCTACGGTACTTTGGTACTGGCGGTGTGGACGATTATGTAACCGCAATAAGTAGATCAACGTAAAAGTAAGAGGATTAGTGGGTTACATGTTATTTTCCCTTCTGTATACAATTAGTAGGCGCCTATCATTTAAACTATGTACTTTATTCAGGTTGACATAATCGAATAAGAATCCAATGTTGTATATAAAATATCTAGGGCGTGTAGCGTGTTTTTATTCTTTTGTTTTATTTCTTTGTGTTGTGTATATATAATAAAGCTGAATAATATAATAAAGCTGAAGTGTTTGTTCAACTACCAGTCGGATTTGTACAAAAATTCGACTGGTAGTTCCAGACTAGAATTAGATAGACTACTGAGA
>DWKL01000452.1:0-18906 GCA_018249415.1 Phareas burnsi | reverse complement strand
GAAGTACCACCGCTACCCTTATAATCCGTCGTGAATCAGTTTTTGTATTTCGGCTGGAGAGGTGCGGGTGCCAGACACACTTACAGCGTGGCGACCATCTTAGTCCTCAGGAGCAGCGACGCATCTATGTACGACCTCACGCAGAACTTCAGTTTTGGTTGAGGTTAAATGTAGGTGTCTATGTGCTGCAGCGACCACTTTACATCAGGTGGACTGCACCCTCGTTCGCTACTTTCCGAACAAGAAAAAAAAAAAAAGAATTACAATAAATTATCTATTATTTTATTATGTGTAAATACGTGTCGTCTGTAATTATTAGCGACGCCTTACAATCACTATCGCATTACTATTTAAAATATCGAAAGTGGACAATTCACGCCGGCTGAATCGCAAGTGAACCTGGTATAAAATACAGTCTGTACCAGCTGCGACATGTTTTTAAATGTGTTTGTATAATTATATTATTGTCTATACGATGATAAAGTTGCTATCTCCATTATAATATTCACTCTCACATTTTGCTGCCAATGACAATACAATATTTAAATCGGATGCAAACGCGAGGAATACGATGTCAGGAACATACATACGTGAAATAGATGATACAACCGAAACCAAATAAAAACTTGATAATAAACAGCTTGACTCACACAAGTTTCATAAAGCGACAATGGTACTGGGAACTCGCTCATCAACCGTGGACGCACTCCTACGCGTTCGGGAAGTAGTAAACGATCAGACTACTTTATCGCACCTATCATATTTCTCGTCTTAAATAAACGTATTCTTTATTTGTTATTCATTCAGTTTTATGGTCCTACAATGTTTACTGTTTCTTCTAATTAACAACAAAACAGTTTAGTAATTATTGTGAATGATTAAACAAATTCTAATAATAAATTATAGTGATTTAATTTAACAAATGTATTGTAATGAACCAAACTTACATATTGTTACAGAACACAACTTCGGGTAAAACGTTATTTTATTGTAATCATTTTAAACTTTTGCCTCGTAACTATTCGGAAACCTTAATGTAACCTAACGTATTCCGGGATTCTTCGTTTTCCTAGACAAAAAATATGTTACACGTTAATCTACCAATTCATATAAAGGAATTGTCGCGTAATCTTTAAACAAACATTGGTTCATTATAAATATAACATTTAATTATAAACAAATGGATAGATTATCGAAATAAAGTTCACTTCAAACGTTAATATGTCCTTCTGACGTTTTGACTGTTATATTAAATTATACGATAAACAATATTATCAGGAAACAGTCCAAGGCCAATTAAAATTTAAATCGTCGATGAACTTTTCGTAGCGGCGGCACTGCCATTACACCTACTTCTATCTTATAGCAGCAATATTTCGACTGTTGCGTTCTGGTTTTAAGATTATGCAAGACATAACGTGATCGTCCTCAGGGTAAACCGTGCTTTGTGACCCTCCTCAGGGGTAACAAAGCATCTATTCTCGGATTCTGCAATCTCTCAATCTCTGTCCTATTTAGGGCGGTTTAAACATGTCCATGGGCTGGCTGTCACGCTGCAACTTTGCCGCTCCGTGTCATAAATCCCTTGCGCAGTCATCACGGGTCATAAAAAACGAAAGGCGACCAATGCGGCCGTTTTCGGAGGTCCGACAGGCTACCAAACCACACGCTTCAAGTACACAATATTACACGCGCATAACGATACATGCTAAGGGAGTCAACAAACGTATAAGCACCGAAACGGCGAAAGGTACGACTTTCCATTGGTTGTACTACACGCCAGTTTAATCGCTCGCACATTATGAATTCCTACCGCGTTCCCATTCAAATCGAAGAACCAAGGCGTTGAATATTTTATTCATATCAAAACGAAAACGCATGCACCCATGTAAAGCATGACGACAGTTACTAAACGTTTTTAGTTACCATTTAATGTAACCCAGTCTATTTCGTATAGGATAACAAAATAAAAATGTACTTTAAAAATTCTGTGACCTAATATCGTTATAAAACATATTTTGAGACAAAAAGCATCTTGAACCCTAAAACGCATGTATTAAAGGATCACTGAACTTAAAAAGTCCGTTAACTGATCATTTTCTATACTGAAAAAGTTGACTGCAACCCTGGATGATGATGAGAATACAAAATAGGGAGTGTTAAAGCAATATGAAGAATGTTTTAAAAGCTAAAGCTATATCTGTCAGATTCTAACCGATTCGAAGCCGATAAATTAGTGGACTCCCTAACACGTGTGTACGGCCCGTGAAGGGCAATAGTACGGAAACTTGAGTTTCTCTAAGAGCTAAGTGGGTGACTTTACCGTTTTGTATCACATTCAATTTGTTGCTATTGTCTTTTCAACGATTTCATTGTGGAATTGTGTAGCGCGTTTTAGTGTCTTTGTTTCAGCACCAAACAATGAGATATCTCTCAATATCTATATAGTTCTTCCGCATACATTATGAATACAGGTCCAAATATGTTTTTTTGTGCATAGCGGTAATTGAACTCCAATCAATGTATAATTTCAAAACAACTGCCATATTCTCTGATTAAATGCTTATTTGCACAATACAAGATAAAAATCATATATCTGTCTGTATAAAAATGCGTGTCAGTCCATGGCAACAAAAATGGCTGACCGTCTGCAAAGTGGTACGGGATACTGGTAAACTGGTTTGGATGAGACTTTCAAGCACATTAAAGGACATTAATTATAGAGATTAATAAAGGCTTGTCTTTAGCTCGAAAATATTTAATGATGCTGCATGAAAAACGAAAAATCAAGTTAATTACGAGATGAGCCCCGTTATGAATAAAAGACGTTCCATTTAAGAGGAACTGCCTTGAATTTGCAATTTTCTTACAATGAATCAAAACATGTGATGTTTCGTCAAATCCTTCTGTATGCAGTTGTATAAATATTGATAAAGTTGTTATCAAAATACACATCATAATGTTAGGGTACGGTAAAATGAACATTGAAATATAAAGTGAATAATATTTTTGTCGGAATTTAATAAAAATCCAACCTTCTAGTGACGTATACATAAATTAGGTAGTCTATAATATTATAGCCAAACGTCAAATCTTTCATTCACCGATTTGAAACTCTGTTGTTAATTTGAACTGTTCTCTGCCACAATAAATCAGACCCGGGAACCAATCGAAACACAAGAATTGCCTCATGGCGGATTTTGAGGGCGGCGGTGGTACTTCTCCGAACGAACTATAGGTCTACCACCTTGTTTTGTACTTAAGACTAGAAGTTCCAGCTTACAGCGTGTACATGACACAGTTACCTGTCAAGTTTTAAACAGAGTTAATACTTTGCAAGTGCTAAGGAACTATTTGCAAAAAAAATAATTACATGAACACTAAAACCCCGCTAAAAATATTAAAAAAAAGGAAGGTACTATATGTATTAAAAATTAATAATATCCTGCTTTGACAATAAATGAAAACATCGTGGATAAACCCAAGTGCCTCAGAGTTCTTCATGTTCTGGAATAACGTGTGAGTTAGATAGATAGGCTTCAATCTAACTATCTATCTTTGTGAGAAAACAGAGACTGTAATGATAATAATGATCTAACTCATTCGTCGTCAAGATCTGCACTTCATCGTCATCATCATCAGTTAGCATAAATCGTAGAATCATTATTATAAATTGGCATAAATCCTAGATTACTCACACCAACTGTTCTTACCCATTCCTATAGGGGACCTCACGCATAACTTTCCCCTCTTGCGTTGCGAAATGGGGCATATCGTCATGCGATTAAAATCACACACGCGCAAAGCGTACACGTAATCCTCGCAACCTTGTATATGCTCAATGTTACAGAAATCTCATACGACCTTCGCTTATTGAACAGTCTTGATTTTATTGTTCATATTTATGTATATACTTAGAAAAATGACACGCTAATGGAGACTTAAACAGTGATAGCCCAATGGCTAAGATACCGGCCTCTCACGATGGAGCTCTGGGATCACGCGCGCATCTCTGATTTTTCGAAGGTATGTGCGTATTAGATATTAATTATCACTTGCTTTAACGGTGAAGGAAACATCGTGAGGAAACCTGCATGTTTGAGAGTTCTCTGCAAGTTCTTGAAGGTGAGTGAAATCTACCGATCCGAAACTGGCCAGCGTGGCGGACTGTGGCCTAACTCTTCTCATTCTGCGACGGGACCCGAGCCCAGCAGTGGGACATTAAAGGCTTGGTGACGATAATAATGATGATGGATGGAGCCAGCAAACGAGCATAGACAATAATCGACGCCAAGTAAAAGTCGAAGTCAATCACACACACTCACAAAGCTGTTCTTAATGACCAAGTTATCATTTCAGTTCATGTTAGAATTTCAGTTTTCTTACCAAATTATTTTAAGCGAAATCCAGAAGCTGTTGTTGCACCGCTATTAAAATTCCAAAACAAAAATGCCTTTTATTTCTTGCTTATTTCACACATACATCGTAATTGTATATAAATCATGCATTACATTTGTTATTTTGTATTATATTTTATATTATTTTCCATCCAAAAGTACCAACGAAAGCAAAAGCACATAATATTTAATCATAGCCTGGGGTCGTAAAGAAATACCGCGGACGTTTATTGAAATGCCTTAAAACTTACATATAACTTACAAAAACTTACAAGTTTTTATAGTGTACAAATGGCAAACGACCATAAGTTTACCTAACGGCAGTCACTATGACCTGATCTGATATGATCTGTGGTCAACCCCAAATGGGATTAGTCCTTCCTGAAGTCGGCCACAGTTACACCTGAGGTCTGGGTTCAGAACGTTCCGCTTAATACCCTCTCCCTTATATCCCTCCAAACCAAAACTCAGCAGCGTTCGACACTACTTCTATAAGTTAGATATAAGTGTGGGATTTTCTTCTGCCCTATGCTTCTGTCGCGCAACAGACTTACATAAGACGGTTACATTGATATCGATCCCGTCACACTTGGAAAACAATAGCTGTAACAGACACCCCTGGCTCCGTGAGCATGGCTGACGGACAACGCGTTAACATTATGATAAACATTCGTTTAATAGCTGGTAGAAATATAGCTGAAGCGCGCGGCGCCCCACGGCTTGCGTAGATCGTAACCGATCAACGAAGTTAAGTAACGTTGGGCGATCGGCAGTTAGATGGGTAACCGCTAGTGGCTAAATTTCGTACGCGCTTCCGTGTTTCGGAGGACACGTGAAGCCGTCGGTCCCGGTTGTTATCATTGAATGGCAGTTGTTAAACCTTGTCGGTGGTCTTGTGGGCGGTTTGAAAACATTCGCCATGGGTTTGCCACTAACCCGTATCTAAACCAATCCGTATTGGAGCAGCGTGGTGGAGTATGCTTTAGGCCTTTCCCAGTTGTGAAATTAACCCGTGAACAGCACTGGGGCACAAAAAGGGTTGGACCCAGCCAGTCAGAACTACAACTAAACCAGGGAGTTACTTCGGCCGCCTACATAATCCGCCGTAAAGCAATTCTTGTTTCGGTTGAAGAGGTATTGTTGTCGAGTACACTTACATAAGAGGCGAACATTTTATTCCTGCGAAGTAGCGACATATCTACGTACATTCACATCTAACTTCGAACAGGACTCAAGTCCAATACTTCAGTCCTGTTTGAAGTTAGATGTAAATATGCATGGGCCACAGTAACCACTTAATATTAGGTGGTCTGCACGCTCATTGGCTATTCTTGTAACATAAAAAAACATGAACTAATTGAAGTTAACAAAGAGGTATAGGTTATAGAACTTATTTGTACCACCACTTACTCATGTTTGTCTAATGCCAGCAATATTTCGTTATTCTGTTCTGGTTTGATATGAAGGATATGAAGACCCGCATAGCGCAGTGGTAACATACACGTCTGACAGAGGATTCCGGGTTCGACTCCCGGCCAACTAGACCTAAATGAAGAAATTAGTTTTCTGTTTATGACCAGGTTGTTTCTGTACTCGCATTTATATATGTCCATGGCACCCACGACATAGGATCATGTGGGGCTGCTGTAGAAAACGTTATATGGTAAGACAGATTTACTTTTTTGAAGCGTTCCTTGGGTGTAATAATATGTGTGAGCGACTTAAAGCAAGACTCCTCTATATTGAACTGATTACAGATGTTGATGGGCGACTGTACACTTAACATCAAATGGCTGCGTGCTCGTTAGCTACTACCGTTATATAAGCAAATAAAAGAATATAACTATAATTACTATATTTACCTTTGGAGTAACGGAAAATTTTGATAGAATTCTTTGACGTAATGTATGAGAATTCTCAGAGACGGATATCATCAGCTGACATTAGATCGTCACGTCAAGTGGTAAAGGGTATCTTAACAAATAATGAGGATCTTGCTGGCTGCAACCTTTTTTTATGTGTGGGACATAAAAAAAGGTTGCAACCAGCCAGGTTGTAGGGCACGGGTCTCTCCCTACAACTGAGGGAAGCCTGGAGCATATTCCACCATGCTGTTCTAATGTGGATATGCGGCCAACCCTTATCGAATGTTTTCAAACCAACAGGATCTCCAGCAAGGTTTAACGAGTGCTATCCAATCGTAACCACCGGGACAATCAAGTTAAGATGCCCTCACATTTAGCCAGCAGCAAGCCGCAGCGTTATGCGCGCTTTAAATAATGAGGGTAGATCTATAATTGTGAATATACCTGTGATTAGTGATGTGACGCCTATATTCTGCATAAGTGCTAGCAGGCGGACAATCGCGTCAGTCTCTAGAGTTTTACCAACGCGCACTATAAGATAATAGAATTTGGAAATAAAATTTTCATTAGAAAGCATTACGTGTTCTATGACCCAATGATAAAACAGTTACTCTGATAAGTGATAGAACTAAAGTTCGCCCGGGGAACCACCACCGCCATCCTCATAATCCGCCATGAATAAAAGTTTCGGTTGGAGAGGTGCAGTTGCCGGGTATACTTGCAGCCAGGCGACCATCTTGTCCTGAGGAGTAGTAACGCATCTACGTAGTCCCTCAAATAGGAGTGCAATCCTGTATAAGGTTAGATGTGAGTGTCATGGGTTGCAGTGACCACTTAACATTCGATGGCCTGCACGCTCGTTTGCTACTCTTCTCACATAAAAAAGAAGTTTCCCTGCTGGCAACAGTCGTGTCGAAGAAGTAATGTAGACAGTCAGCCTTTACTACTTATGCTTATACGAGGTTCTTCCTCCAAATTATACACGTATATAAGTATTCTTTTTATGTTCGAAGAGTAGAAAACGAGCATGCAGGCCATTTGATGTTGAGTAATCACTGCAGCCATGGACACCCAAACATAACTTTAAAATAAATTAAAGTCCTGTCTGAGGTCATACGTAGATGCATTACTACTCCTGAGGACTAAGATGGTCGCCTTGCCGTAAGTGTACCCGACAACCGCACCTATCCAATTGGAACACAAGATTTCGGACATACTATAGTCTACCATCTATCACCCACTTATCCACCCTTCTACCACCTGTCTATGTTTGAGGGCTAAAGAAATAATGTACTATATACTAGATAGCGACGTAATGGAATTTATTTTGGTGATATAACAAATAGTTCCCAAGTGCTCGGAACATTTTGGCAGCGCTGTAATGGCGTTTCTGATGGTGACTTCATAATTTAATGCAAATGACATCATGATACAAGTTCGTAAAGTTATTCTACGCTTTACGAAATGTTGAGTTTCCAACTATTCTTGTCATCTCGTGTGTCACGATAGTCGCAATGCCCGCCATGCAAAGGTCCCAGGTTTAATTCTAGGCCAGACAGACATTTAAACGATAAATGTTATAATTTATATCTTTTCCGTCTGAGTGTTAGTGCGTCTGTCTTTCCGGGTGTCATGGATACCTAGCTTTGAAATAGTTCATACATAACAGGTAAACTCATTTCGAATATGAACAAATATACTGGAGTATCTCTAATAATTATATTATTTATGGGGAAACGTTGAAAAATATTTTGTGTAAACACACATATATCTTGATACATATTTTCAGACTGTTTTAAGCATTAATCTTAGAAAAATTTTAATTGTCTTTAGTCGAAATTTGACTCTCTCTCCCGGACTAAAATATATGAGAGTACATTTGGGTAAAGCCGCGACGGACATAATATTATTTATATACATACATAACGTTACAATAGTTACCAGCACCGCATTCTTCCAATGCAACAGCGAAACAAACAAATTGGTTGTGGCACATAAAGTCCGAAAATAATTTGGTAAAAAACAATTTCCAATAAACAACATTTAATTTGATCCGTTTGTCTGTGTCAAGTGTCTAAGCAAAATGATGATGCCATTCAAAATCAACAATAGAAAGGCATCACCTACAAAGCAAGGTCGCTAGCATTACACCTGTTCGAGTGCAGTAAACAGTCCACAATTATACTGTACACGTGACCGGTTTGCGCAATAATCGCTATTACGGACCCCAGAGTAGGTACCTGTGTAGAGTGTCTCGGAGATGTTTGTGCCTACGTGCCCAAGTGTGGAAATATACAAAAACAAATAAATAAAAGCTTTCTACACACATAAGACTCATGGCTCCAGGCGGAGAGTGGAAACAACATACACAAAGACACGTACATTAACACCTAGACTAAGAGCAAATCCCGTAACCCTCGTAGCAGACTACGAAAAGTTGTAACAACCAAAATTTTGCGTTTAGATTTCTTTTTGAACAAGAATCATATACAGGATATTCTTCATTGTAGACCGTATGGTGATTTACTATGCTGTTCGGGCACATCATGACCGTATAGCTGTAACTCATATCCTACTAGGGTAAACTTAACAGAGAAGTCAGGAGATCCATCATGCTCTAGTTACTCACTAGAGCATCATGATACATCTCTTATGTGGAAAGAAGTAGAGGGAAATATATTTGGCTGAATTTTTAAATAACCCAAAGTAAATTTTTAACGACTATCATTATCATCAACCCGTTACTTTCCAACTGCTGGGCCTGAGTCTCTTCTTAAAATGAGAATGGTTTAGGATCACAGGCCGTAGTCAACCAAGCTCGCTGTGTAGATTGGTAGACTTCGTGTACCTTTAAGAACATTACGAAATTTCCAAAGACGAGAAAAACAATCTGATAATTCTTTCCTACACCATTAAAATTCCATAAACAAACATCACATATTTTCGGAAAATCAGAAGCGAGCGCTTAGTATTAGAATCGCGGACCTCCAGAGTAGGAGATCGAATTTCACAATACGGGACTATCAGTACTCTACAAAAAAACTATATGACTGAACTCTATGATGACTACTGGGAACGATAGTTACTTTTTACAGTTATCTCCACTTCCATAACATAAAGCCAAAAATTTACATTACACTTTCCTATTATGTTGTAGAATTTCCTATTATGAATGTTATGAGTGCTATGGTCACATTCAAAGACGAGTACATAAACACCCAGACCCAGAACAGAAGCCATACATATTATTTCGATTTTTTTATGGGTGGGAATCGAACCCTCTACATATTAGATCGGTATGGTTACCGCTGTCCCACCCCAGTCGTCAAATATAACAATATGAGAGTTACGAACGTGGCTCCGCCGACATGCGTGGTAATATATTCCGCAAATCTCTATGGCGACCACTCTGTACACTAACAAAATATAAATAAATAAATTTTGCTATACTGACACGGTCTCAAATAATGTTATGATTATATATAAACATGCACGGTTTTATATTTTTCTCAGAGCAACCCTAAATATATTCGGGTTATTAAAAGCCCTGTAGTGAGTATTGGGTGTAGCAAGTAGCCTGCTAATAAAATCTGTAGAAATCAAGTCATCATTGGGACAGTTTTTTCAAGTAAAAAATGTATATATTATAATTCTGTAATTATGCCGTGGATACTATGGATACATATAAAGACGCGTACACAAACATACAGACCCAGAACAGAAATCTAAATTCATCATTTAGATGTCTGCCAAGCCAGGAATCACACCCAGAATCCTCTCAGTGTCTGACCTATATGGTAACCACTGCGCACACGCGGACGGCGCAAACCTATCTTCTTATTGCTGTTTTTTTTAATTACAGACGGATTTCAGTTTATTTCATTTCTACAATATATACATGTAACTTGAGCTCTGAGGACTAAGTTAAAATGCCTCATGAAAGTGTTACTCACTTACAACGTTTCTGAATCCAGAACTAGGTAGAATTTAACACAGTGAGCTTTTTAGCTGTGGTTCCTGTAGAGGGGAACCACAAAGAGTTTCCTCTTCATATCATATTGTGTAATATTTTCACCGCATAGTTGACGATCCACATAGCACAGTGGTTACCAGTCTGACACACAGCACGTTCCAGGATCGATTCCCAGTCAAGCATACATTTAAATAACGAATTTAGATTTCTGTTCTAGGTCTGGTTGTTTGTGTACTTGTCTTTATATATACCCACGGCACCCATGATTCAGGGTACTGTGGGGCTATCATTGTAGAAAGCGTTTATAATGCTACTAGAAATTAAGTCCGCCCCTTTGTAAAAGTTTAACAATAAAGTGTAAAAAATAAATACCTCCATATATATGTCTTGTTAGATTTATAGTAGATTCACAACCTACTCTCCCTCAGATCGAGATAAAAATGTGAAGACATTACAAAATTTCGAATGTATTGCTGTAACATAAAGTTATTTACAGCGAATATTTATATAACTAATTTTGTAAGACAATGGTGGTAACTGTATCATACTATTAACCTTTACTTTCAATATTGCCTAATATTGTAATAAATTTATAATCATTAAGCTTTCAACTTGTGTATTCAATGCAATTCTTTTAAATACCAGCATAGTTAATTGCCTCGCACAGTTAATTGCTTGTGTCAAATTTTTATAAGCTTTTACATGCTTCAGAGGGCAAATAAAGTAGTTGGATCAAGAATATGTAATAATTTGAAAACTGTATAAAAATAAATATAACTATAATGCCAATCTGTAAATTTTAAGTAACTGCCATTTTGAAACGCATATTTTACTCATTAGTATTTCCACACTCATAGCCCCAACACTTAGATTCTGCACACACACGAAGACAAGTATACAAACAAACACCCAGACCCAGAACAGAAATCTACATTCATCATTTAGATATCTGCATGGCTGGGAATCAAACCCAGAACCCTCTGCGTGTGAGATTAATATGGTAATTATTATGCAATACAGATCATCAATGTGTAGAATGCATATACACAACTAATAATATAAATATAAATAGAAACTCATGAATCTTATTGGAAATTTAATACTAATATGAACCTATACACCCTATTTAATATATTTTTCATAAATATTTAATAATTCCATTCCTTCTATGTTACATAATAATACAACTATAAGTCATGGATAATCCAAGCTAAATAAAATATCATAATAACTTTTTAGGGCATAAAAGAAAGGATGCTGCAAAATTGGTAGAACCAATGCTTGGCCTATATAATGCAACCAAAAAATGTATGAATTTAAAGGAATTGACGTTCTCTACAATATTCAAATGTATTTGTTTCTCGATGAACACATGTTATCCAATGATACTCTCCACCTGCAGTGAAACCCTGGTCTGAAGACTTTCAAGAGAGTAATAGCAAGTCTAGAGGCAAATGTTGAGGACTTTTGCAGATAAAAGGTACAAGCTAGATGGATAAAGACAAACAGAACGACGTAAGCTTCTACCAATTCCTAAAATATTTATAAACTTTAATATTGCCAATTCTTCATGATAACTTTACCAACCCATTGAAATCTATTAGTACACAAGTTAATTCTTTGTCACACTACTAGCATAGCGCTGACCTAATCTACTTACATCCTTTGATAACAGCATTATAAATGATGTAGTTTGGGCGCATTGGCCGTATACGACCGTGCTAGGTACTGATTTCTCACCGCCTCTCGTATCGCACGTGAGTGCCAAGCTTAGAATAGTGAAAATAAGGTCTAATCAATCCTAAAATACGCTAAAATGATGTCACGCGTCACGGCACGCTACCTAGTCTACCGACGCGCCTTATGTCACGGTCTAACTTGGGTCAGAGACTAGTCGCCACCAGAATACAACCGCCGATACCTCGTACAGTCTACGAATCTATAATTTCGTAATAACTCGCTTACCAAAACAATAATACGCGGCATACTTTCCTTTACGGATAGGGAGTGACACAACTCCGCATACCTAGCACCTATCTCGCTCGCGCGTATATGAAATACGCGAAAAGAGTGTATCGGAGCGATCTGTCAAAACTTTACGAATTCACAAAAGTATTTACACGCATTCACAAAAACAAAACTATTTAAAAGTAACTTTTAAGAATGAAACAGTGCGGCATCGCTTCCACTTACCGAGGTCAAGTTAACATAAATCCAAAACAGATGGCTTGGGGATGTTTTTCGCGAAAACAAGACACAAAACACTCACAAAACCTCTTTTTAGTATCGAGGTAAACACAATGTTAGCACTATTGTGAACACAGCATGCACTGACACAGGACACTGCGAGGAACGCGGCACTTGCACAGTAATATTTATTTACAATGATGACCGTTCGACAAACACATATTTTACGGGACGTCTGTCGCAGACCAACGAGTTGCAGCCATTTTGCTTACTGTCGAATGAGTGAAAGAGACAGTTACTTGATAAAGGGTTCATCACAATCTCACAATTGGAGTAATGTTACCCACACAGTCATAATCGCGTTATCTGAGAACCACATTGTAAATATCTATACAATTTATTTAACAATGTGATGTTGATAAATAGGATATTTTCTTAATTTAACTTGCTCCAAAACTTACTTGGATATAAATTTCATTGCTTTTAATTTCTTATATTTCAAACGTGTAATTTTAATCTGGTCATGTTATTGGCTATGCGTCTATGGGATGATTTGACATTGTGCAAATTGCGCGCAAAGGCGCGAATTTTTGTTCAGTGCCGTTTAAATTGTCTAGTAAAGTAACATTGTACTATAAATTTACACAAAATGATATCTTTTCAATTGTATATTACATGCGGAATTTTTGTGATTATGGTAAGTACTCATGTTACACGATCCTACGGGGAATGACAAATTTTACCACAATTTTATGACAGCAAATAAATGATTTATATCACAATGTTATGAATAACAAATTTTGCTACATTTTATGACAGTTTTCTGCAATCTAGATGAAATATATATATTTGTTAAATCCACAAATAAAATTATATCTGAAATGAGTTTAATTCAATCTCTAATTTAAAACGAAGTGCTTAGTGGTTTAACTACGAGATGAATATGCAATAATTATTCATCTTGCCACCATGCGTTCCATGTAGGATAGGTTACGTTGGGTTAGATTGTAGTAGAAAACTTTAGAAGCTAAGCGAAACGGGTGCGGCACACGCCCGGCGAGTTGACAGATTCAATACCTCATAATAGGCAGTCGTCCGTCAAATTACAATTTACAGACTAATTGCCCTATTATTATTATATTAAGTCCATAATTATTATCCCTTTCAGTTTCTTGGAAAAGTGGAAGTTGTTGAAAGTATACCTTTACAGCCAGAAGAAAATAATGAGACAAAAGGTTTGTTTCTATTACTTAAATATTATGGCGTTTTACTCAATGAATAGGTAACACTATATTTTCTACTACTATGCAATGGCCGAGTTGTTTTCTTTTGAGATGATAAAGTTGCGACGAGTTTCCTGGGACACATGAATTGACCAGGCTGGCAGGTCGAAAGCATAACTCACTCACTCACTCGAAAGCACAACAGCAGCTTACCCGAGTAAAGATGGAGTTTATGTGGCTGTCTTCATATTACTCTTCCGAATCTGCACAATCGTAGCCGTAGCATAAAAAGACTTGAATACCTGTATATGTTATTATTTACTAGATCATTGCATTTTATAGGCAGAAAACTAGTATATAAATAATTTTTTTCTAGATTTTCCTCTCGACTTAATACAAGTAGTCAATGATGCCAGTAATGTATTTGGAAATGTCGTGGGTAAAATGATTGCCAAGAAACGCTTACTGGGAGTGGATAACTGGTTTTGGTGATTCGATTAATCTTAGTACAGTATTGTGACAGATAAGAAATAAAGCCCCCGTTAGTTTTAATAATATTCTAATTCAACTAAACTAAGTTATTTTTTTTATAATTGACAAGAACTGTTACTCGTTACCCTTGTGTTAACAGTGAATATGCATTGCATTGTTATTGTGGTTTTTTTCTTTATGTATTCTTCATTATATAGTTTATTCCTGTGTATTTTATTTCTACTACTTTTTACTATAGCTTTGCATAGCTCAAGAAAGTAAGTACATGGTCGGTTATGGCTTTCCTATAAGCTTAGAACAATACCGTTGCTGCTTCGCCCCCGAATCCTGATTGTAGATTTTTAAATCTCCTAATATCAGAGTCGTACCTGGTGGAGTCCTTGGTTGTGCTACCTCCTAGTACCTGAGTGGAATAAGTTAGTTTCTCTACTTTGGTGCTAACATATACCTAATTTTGAAATACACATTTGTCTATGGTAGCTGTGTCTGTAAACTTTTATTTCTATTTTTGTTACGTATCTACTAATAGAAATTGAGTTTGAATTACAAATTTGGATACTATTATTTATAAAATTACTAAATTCAATATGTTAATGGCGCAGTTTATAAAATAAGGAAAATAATTCATTTCCTTTTTTCGCCATTTTGACTTTGACAATTGACATGGCGTTCGTAACAAGATTAAGTATATGTAATTGTTGAACGAAAATTTGTGAAAGCCCGCGTACATTTCGATTAGATTGAAGTTTATTTTCTCGAAATATTTGTGAATCATAATGTTAGATCAAACGGAGTTTAATATTCTCGTGTGTAACATTTTAAACGCCAAACGCTATAGTAATTGTAGGTTATGTCTAAAAAGTATAAAAAATCAGTATGTTCGGCTAGATGATTTGGTATGCCTAGACAATAAAGCCGAAGAGTACACATCGTTAACGGATATACTTAAAAAGTTGCTGGGTGAAGACGTAAGTGGATTACATTATTGTTTCATTACTCGATATTGCTCTTCTGTGAACGAGAAGAGATTCAAGACCGCTAGGCATCAATTCCTGTATCGAATTTGCCGCGTGATGTCGCTCTTGGTATGAAACACATCCTCTCTTCACGTGAATTTCGTAGGCGGTGATTGTTCATTAGGGCATTTTACCTAAGAGACCGGAGCCCCGTAATATTACTGGAGACTAGAATATAAATCATTATTATTCAATGAATTTTCTTATGTTTCAGGTTGATAACATTCCTGGTATTGAAGCATTGTGCATGAATTGTGTAGAGAGTGCTTTACAAGCTAGAAGGTTTCTCGATGCATCTAAATGTTCAACTGCAGTTCTGAATAACATTTTTGATAATATTACAGGCATATTTTCGAGTGATATAGATGTTACTAATGAAAATCAAGCAGTATATATCAGTATTGATGATTTGGAAACAAACATAGTTATAGTTAACAACGAGCCTTACAAAAATAACAAAGATGAAGAATGCCAATTTGAATGTGGAAAGTGTAATGATTATTTTGAAACATACATAGAGCTAAATGCTCATAATCTCAGACTTCATGGCACCTTTACATGTGAAAAATGTTTTGACGTTTTTCCATCAGAAGCTGAACTGTGTATTCACACTGCAATCAATCATAAATTTGAATGCTCTGAGTGTTCACAATTTTGGAGTTCTGAAGAAAGTTTGCGGAAACATCAAAACAGAGTCCACACTATCCATGTTTGTAAGGAATGTGGTAAATCATATAGAGGATTGGACAAGTTGCACATTCATGAATCTAAACACACTAGTAAGAACACATGCCCTAAATGTGGGAAGATGTACACAACAAAGGAATTCTTTGTTAGACATGTTAAGTTGTGCCTCATGGATAAAATAGATCCACACCCAATTAGAAGTAATTATGAAAAAAACTATACATGTGAAAAATGTGAAAAGTCATATAGTACACCAGGTGGATTGAGGGTCCACATTAGATTTGCTCATGAAAATGCTAAGCCTCACGTTTGTCAGGAATGTGGAAAAAAATTCACAGCACCCAGCTACTTAAAAATCCATATGATAAAGCATTCCGGTGAAAAGAATTTCAAATGTGATGTTTGTAATTCTAGGTTTGTTTCAAAGGAAGCTCTGTTGTATCACACAAGAAGACATACAGGTGAAAAACCATACAGTTGTAAAATCTGTAATGAGACATTTGTGAATGCTTCAGCAAGAGCTGAACACATCAAGTTCAAACATGTTGGTCCTACATTAATGTGTGAAATATGCTCGAGGAAATTTGTTACCAGTCACTTCCTGAAGCAGCATGTAAGCAGACACCATGATCCGAGTAGTAAGCTATATTATGGCAGAAACATGATCCCACCAAACATGCCGGGAGAACAAAATATGAGAATCAAAACCGAGATTGAAAAATGACAGTTGGATGTATGCAACGATATAATGATAATATGTGCTATAATAGGGGTCTCTATGATGTATTTAAATTCATCTTCCTGTGACAACCCACGACTGCGCAAAGGTTATCATACTGGTCTAATACAGTGGCTGTTAGGTTCGATTACCGGCCAAGCAGACATTTATATGATGAATTTAGATTTCTGTTCAGGGTCTGGTTGTTTGTGTACTTGTCTTTGTATATCCCCATGGCACCCACGGCATAGGTACTCCTACAATGGGGCTATGAGCGTAGACAACTTCTACTTATCTTCATAAAAATGTAATATTTGAATAGATAAGTGACAACAAGAATTTATACACAATTTCTGTAAGCAAATATCTTAAATATAAAATACATCTTAACAAGAGCCTCGCCTTATTTTAGTAAGCTATATATGAAATTCATTTTAATAAGATTTACCTGAAATTTTAAGGTCCAATTCCAGGCAAAGTAGACATCCAAATGAGAAATTTACTATTCCGTTCTGGGTCAGGTTGTTTGTGTACTTGTCTTTTTAGTGTCCATGGCATCCACAACACAGGGAATTGTGCAGGGCTATGAGTGTAAAAATCATTATTTTTTAATAATCTTTGTATGCAATAACTTTGGTATTTGGGATATTTCTTTCTCAGATATGACTGATGATTGTTTTCAAACATATTATAAAACAAGGTGTAATTAAAAAAAAATGTATAAAGTAAAATTTGGCTATTTATTTTACCATATTATTAAAGCATTAAAAAGATTATGGTGAATTGATAATTATCAAGTTAAAATAATGATGTAAAATAAATAAATTAATAAATCCTAGTTTTGTTGCCAAGCACACTGGTAAGTACTATGATTATATAAGGTATATAAACAACACATGTATAAACATATTTATTAACTAGCTTCTTTTTCTGATCAAATTTCACATTACAGACAACATGGCTATTAACTATGGGTTATGAGCCATCATCATTAATATATAATTTACTATGTGGGTTGTAATGTCTTTGTATATGTTTTCGTAACTGATGACCAGTAACAAATTTTACATGGCACATTTGGCACTCTTGAGTAGGTCCGAAATGTTTTCTTCGTTTATGTTCTGTCCTTCTAGAAGCTGAAAGAAAGCTTTCATCGCACAGATCACAAGGAAAAGGACGTTCTCCTGTATGTAGCCTTATATGATACACCAGAGCCGCTTGAGAAACAAATCTCCCCCCACACTGATCACAATAGAAGTTTTTCTCTTTTGTATGAGTCACTATATGGTTTTTTAGCTTACTCATAGCATCAAACTTTTTCTCGCACCATTTGCATGACAATGCATTCCCAAAACCATGAAAAATTTTTAAATGAGACCGTATACCATTTTTACCTCGGTAACCTTTTTTGCAAATATCACAAAAGAAATTCGGCTTCCTTTCATCAGTTCCACATATCTTGACATGACATTTAAAGGTGTATTTGGTTGAGAATTTTTTCTGGCATCTTGGACACGTGTTAGGTTGATGAATGTTCTGATGGGTCCTCATGTCTGTTACTGATGGAAACTGTAACTTACAAATTTTACATGTGGCTGTGATATGTGACATCCGTCTATGAATTCTAAGTATTCTCTCAGTACTGAACATTTTTGGACAACTCGGACACCGCAATATTTTTGGATAGTGTACTCTCTCTGCATGCTCCTGTAATTGAAATTTGCTTGAAAAGTTTTTGGGGCATTTCGTGCAACGGTTCTCTGAGTTTGCATGAAGTTTCAAATGCTTCATGAGGTAGAGGTGAGAAGTGAATCTTTTGCCACATTCTTCACAAATTTTATCAATGGTGGTTTGCTTTACTTTGGAATAGTTACGTCTACTCTTCATTATATCTTTAATTCTTCCAAGAGCACTTTTCTTACTTTTAGCAGTGCAAACTTTTCGGCTGGTTACTAATATATTTTCATTTTTGTTTATCATAAGATATATGCTTTTAACTGTAGAACTAATATTATCAGCCTGCGTCAGAGTCTCAGCCAGGCGAGTTAAAACATTACTCCAGTTATTTATGGAGAATTCAAGAAGTTTGTGAAATAAGTAGCCATTAATTGTATTTGTAGCACAGTCTACACACAAGACTTGTGGCAGATGGGGCTCAGATGACACCTGAAATAATAGATATATGAGGGAAAACATAAAAAACTGAACAATGCCAAACATACTATATTAAATTATACTGGAAAAATGACACATAATATGAGTATTGTTCACCTAGTTTTTAGAGTCCAGTAGATAATCTCAAAGGGGCAATAGTGATTCCTTCCATAATATAATAACCATCGCAGGGT
>DWKL01000451.1:0-18917 GCA_018249415.1 Phareas burnsi | reverse complement strand
ACTTATTTCATGTTATTTTAATAGTATTTCCACTTGATAGTAAAAAACGCAAAAATCACATCATTCCTTCTACATGAAGTCCACGCCCATAGTTATGAGACGTCACTGATGACGTCATTCTTTATGCTCAAAAATTACGCCAGCAACAAGCTGGCAGGACTGTGCTATCCGTGCGTCATTTGCGTGTCTATCGAGTGGAATATTTGTTTAAATGGTGTCAGATTCAACCGATCCGTTCTTTTTTTGCTGAGGATCAAAAGGTATTGGATCCGGCGCCATGTAGAAACATAACTCAAGTAACTTATGATACTCAGAAGGGTATCATAAGTTACTTGAGTTTCAATGATCATAACCAGTTCTTCCACTACAATTGTTAGATATTAATAAAATTATTCCAATTATTATTTTATCGTATAAGTTTTAACTTTATTCTATACTTACAGTTGCTTGTACAACGAATAATCAATAAATATTTTACATCAAAAATTGTACTTTATTTAGAAATAATTAAAAAACCTTCCCTCCCCGCTCCTCTTCTCCCTCCCTAATAATTTAGGGTTTAAAAAGCCGGAAAACACGACAAAACTACGAACACTTTCATTTATAAAATAACGAATATTTTCATTTATAAAATAATGAATAATAATAAGCTAATAAGAAGGTAGTTTCTAATTCTTTTGTTTTTAATATCCGAAAATTTGCTGCAGTGCCGAATATTAAACAGTGAAAAGTAAAATGTCCACCAGCGGCCGTGACCACGCACTTACCATCTGGTAGATGTGTGTTCGTTTCTATAACAATCGTAAGATTTTAAGTTAATATGATCGCTTAATTTTTGTTATCGGATTTAGGACAAATGTTACCGGCCCATAACTTAGTAAACTTCTGAGTTGTCATAGTCCTTGGACCTCAAACGAATGTCTTCGTTTCAGATTGTATTATTTATTGTCTAATATTAAATATAAACTACAGATAAAATAATGAGTCAGTCTCATGGGAAAGTATCGAGAAGGCAGCCAATATCGCGCTGTATAGCCAAACTTATCTGTTGTCCAAAATATGAACCAGTCCGCCCACCTTGGGAAGTCAAGCAGCCGAGACGTACCATCTAGAAACGTCGTGCTTCAGGTTCGTGGAGGGCATCCACAAACCTGTCTCGAAAGGATGTTTACGAAAATACACGTACTCTTCCTTTTCTTTCATGAATCTGTTCTAGGTCCAGCGACCTTTTGCGATAAATAATCTCGTAGCGGACGTTGAGAAAAACTGTACGCTATTAAATTATTTTAATTAACCCTCATAGTACCTCCTTAATAGGGAATTACACAACGAGAAAAAAGCCCTGCATCTCCGGCTTCTTTCAATTTTATACTTCCCCAGTTCCGACCCTGCCAATTCCTCACGCGGAACTACCCTCTTCTTCAGCATCTACTCTCATCTTCAATTACAAAATAAAACTCTAGATGTTTAATAAAACACAAGTGTATCTTACAATATCACTTTATTACCATTACGGATAAATACATTTACAATAAATAGTGATGCGGTACGAGAGTACAGATAGACGATGCGATTAATTACATATTATCGATTACTGTTACCTACCCGATTTGACATCTACAACGGGAATGATGAGTGTTCCAAATATACGACAGTGCGAGCGTTGCAAGTTGTCGCTGTCTGCTTAAGTTATGCTGCACAAAGTTGTACAAAGTGAATGACAGGGAAATGCAGTAAAATATACATGAATAATGACGCCATCCCACTCGCTTTCTTTCAGTATATACGTCACTAATTCTTATTACGTAATTTTTGAGGCCTAGTAATATATCATTTTTGAGGTCATCCAATATTAACATTATTTTGAGGTCGTGTCATATGAATGTCATGTTTGATATTATCATCAATATTAATATTAACTGATCGAGATTTAATTCTCACGAGCTGGCTTAAACAATACTAGCGCCATCTACGCATACTTTTGATCCACCCTCACTGTTGTTTTTAACGGCAGACTTAAAATAATCGTATTATATGTTTTCTACGATGACATTTTCTCATTTAAAGATGTTTTAAGTACAAGATTACTTTTTCACACTCGCTATACTTATGTACTAAGTAAAAGCTCCTCGTATACTAAATTTATTATTACATACATTATTTGTATATTTGGAACGCCCAGCTCTGCCCCTTAAGTGTTCACATCTAATTCGTTCAAGCAAAGAACTAACATCTCTAATAATGCACAGAGTAGGAAAATATTACACGTATGTAAAACCTTACTGAGACAGATCTCATTTTAGTAATTATTACCTAGTACATAAAGATTATTTTTGTTTGAGTGAGACAGTAAGTTTTAAAGTATGATTAAGGCCGGCTACAGTCTTCCTACTATCCGATGCTGTTGACGAATGTGGAGGAAATAAATTTGATGAACCGTTAGGCAAAGCGTAGCCATACCAACCTAACACACAGAAAGTTCGAGGTTCGATCGCGGCGAAACAGATTTTAATTGTCAATTTAAATTATTGTTCTAGGTTTGAGTGTCGACACAAAATCTTAATGAAAGGCTTTGTATGCAGAAGGCATTATTTTTGAAATAGTCCTCGCGAAATTAGAACTTATTGGGGGCTTCAATCATTACTTCTATAGTATTTTCTAAATATATCGAATTAGTTTTGTTTAAATGAGACATACATACATTAAATATTAACAAACTTTGTAATTACATTACATTTTTTTATGTTAGAAGAATACCAAAAGAGCGTGCTGGTCACCTGATGTTAAACGGTCACTATGGCTCATGGACACCCACATCTAACCTTAAATAGGACTGGAGTCCAAATTGAGGTCATAAGTAGACGCTGTCATGAAGCCTAAGATAGTTGCATTGCTGTAAATATATCTGACAACCACACCTCTCCAACCGAAACACAAAAATAGCTTCTCGGCAGATTATGATGACGAAAGTACTTCCCCGGTCGAACTATAATTCCTCCACCTCTTAAACACAGAAGAGCACAACTGCCAGATAGCAACAAGCGTGTAACCAACCTTACGCTCGAATTATTTAACTAACTATTTTACTACTATACAAAATAGGCTTTCAAGGATCCATAACGTCATTACAAACATGAATGATACATTTACTCTACTGGACTGGCACGTTTATGTACTAATATTAATATCTTTAAATTATAATGTTCGTATTTCTGAACCTAATGACATATGTGCAAGTATTTAGGTATACGCCAAATTTGACAGTAATCGGGAAAACATAAGTAAAAACGTCAATAAAAATACTAAGTTCGTCCACAAATCTCAAGACTCTAAATTGAAAGTTTCAATTTTGTTTTATTAGAAATAAATTATCATATTCTTTAAGGGCGAAGGAAAACATTGTGACTAAACCATCTGAGAGATCTTCGTAGTTCTCGAATGCGTGTGAAGTCTACCATTCCGCAATTGGTCAGCGCGTTGGGCTTTCTTTTATGTTTGAAAGTTGCAAACGAGCGTGCAGGCCAAGTTATCGAGCGGTCACTGCAGGCCATGGATGCCCATACCTAACTCAAATGAGAACGAAGAAGTCCTATCTAAGGTCGTACATAGAAGCGTTATTACTCCTGAGGACTGAGACGGTCGCCTCGCTATAAGTAAACCCGCCAACAGCACCTTCAACCGAAACACAAGAATTGCTTCACGGCGGATGGAGGGCGGCGAAGGAACCATATCCCCGGACGAATTAGTTCTACCATCTATTGCAAATTGTAAATTCCATGTCAATTTCTAATGTTGACATCAGAAACGAACTAGTTCTACCATTTATTGAATATTGTAAATTACACGTCAATTTCTTTAGTCATATTTCAAATGATGGCATTAGCAACTGTCAATTTCGTCTCAGGTTTGGAAACGGGCCGTAAAATGAGTCAGAATTGGTATTCGAAAGACCGTAAAGCTTACGCACACAGAGAAAAGCGTGAGCATACACTTGCACGCTGCTTCCACAGACACATCGATTACAAATCGATTGAAAATAATTTTTCGCGTTTCGATTCCCTTCGCGTGAAACCTAGATATATATAACATATTTAAATGAACTTGAGATTTGAGACCAACAATCCATATATCCAATATCTGGGCGTGGACTTAAGTTTTAGTACAATTAGTAGCTTGACATTCACTCCATTTCTACGTCGGGAAAGCCTTGCCCAACGGTGGGGTAAAAAAGTCACTATCTATCAATCTAATAGTCTAGGATTTGTATTAGATATATTGACGTTTAGGAAATATTTTAATGTTGCATAAACATTTATTCAACATTCAACAAAGTATTCATGAAATGAGGATGTTCTGTTCGATAGTATTAAAAAACCGGGTCTACTACACACACAGGGAAATTGTTTTACCTTAAGAAATAATTCATCGCAAGCGCAAAACATAGTTGACAAGAAATCCGTTGCCAAATACAATCATTTAACTTAGTTAAACCTTTCGCTATTTAACCCGCCACTTTCTGCGTCATGACAGTGGTGTCAAACGCTGTGATGTTCTGATATAAAGGGTGTATTTTTAATATTTGAAGAGCAACCACCGAGCCTGCTGGCCTGATGGTCAGTGCAGGTATGTTAAGAGGCCACTGCAGCCCATGGACACCCAAACTGTAAACTGTAACTTCGAACAAAACTGAAGTTCTATCGACACTACTCCTGACAACCATGATGGTCGCCTCGCTGTAAGTGCCCGAGTTGGTAAAGGAGACCCACGAGGTGTTCCAACTTAGCCTTTGAAGAAGCAATGCATCTATGACTTCACTTCTGACCTAATGACCTCATGTCGGACGCTAATCTTAATTGAGTTGATTTTAGATGCTCATAAACAGTGATAGTCTAGTAGTTAAGATTCCAACGTCTCACGATGAGGGTCCGCGATTCAAATCGCGCACGCACCTCTAATTTATCGAAATTATGTGCGTATTAGAAATTAACTGTCACTTGCTTTAACGGTAAAGGAAAAAATCGTAAGGAAATCTATACATCAGAGAACTCTTTATAAAGTTCTCGACGGTGTGTCAAGTCTATCAATCTGCACTTGGCCAGCGTGGTGGACTATGACCGAACGCTTCATATTCTGAGAGGAGACCCGCACGCTCCAATGCGACATTAACGTGTTGATGATGATATATGCCTAAAGAAAACAAAATCCCTACCTGAAGTCAACATCATTGCTACTCCTGAGGATTAAGATGGCACACATAGAACAGTAACCCTACCACCCTTCAAATCCGATCACAGCACACAGCATGAAGTGGCAGCGACCGCGCGACCTCGTCACATTCAACGATCATAATGTCTCGCACCTACACTGAAACAACTCACTCTACTCGCACACGATTCTCGATAAATGTGTTTTAAACTCCGTAAAAAATGTGATTACAATACATACGATCAATAAATTAAGTATCGATTAGACAACTCGACGTTAAGTGTATTTACATTTAATATTATCAGGCGTTACTTTGCGGACATCCATTATAAAGTTAGGATAAAACTGATGTGCGACTACCCGCGACCAATGTTTACGATGGTATACACTTTCAACCAATTAATTAAACATTCAACCGATTAAACGATCGATAGACCAATCAGATCGATGTGTGCGATGGTATACACTTAAAATAAATTAATCAACTGTTCGATCTATAAACTTTTAATAACTTAATCGATCGATCGATCAATTAATCGATCAATCAACCAATCAATTAATAAATTACTCAATCAAATTGTATTGTCGGAAGGTGTTGAAGTTTATAGATCTTGCAATCGGTAAGAGTATCTCCCTAACCTGCCAAATAGAAGCCTTGCCGCAATACAATGGTACAAATGTCAAAATTATATAAAAAAAATAAAAAAGCAAAGCACATCGGTTGGACTAATATAATACAAAAACTAAAAACTTCGTTCCGGGTAAAAAAATTTTTTTTAATTACTTTCGAAAACTCTGTGGATCTTTAATATCAAACATAATCTATATAGGTAGTATATTGTATATCATTTAAAAGTTGTATTTTTTTCTATTGTACTTTAGATTGGCCCTAGGTGTATGGCACGCTGCACGTCTTAAACATATTTATACTAACGCACACAATATAGAAGGCATTTAAATAGCTACAAGATGTGTTTTTAACTGTTATTTTCACGGTTCTATTATACCAAAGTACCGATTTAAAAAAAAAGCGTTTTACAGTTATAGCCCACAGTATGAGGGACGCTGTGTCGTGAGTGCCACGGATACATACAAAGTACACAAACACCCAGAACAGAAATCTGAATTAACCATTTGGATATCTGCTTGGCCGGGAATCGAACCTGGAACCCTGTGTTTGTCAGACCGGTATAACCGCAGCGTGACGCGGGACGTTGTAAATTAAAAATTAAGCAATAAAATTTCAAATAACAAATTGAAATTGGTTTGAGGGCTTAACGCAGAATGAGCATATTTACCTACGTGGTCATATTTTTAATAAAGACTGGATTAGCGTGTGTGTTTCTTTCTTTCTTTCTTTCTATATACCATCCATACTTCTCAGTTGCGAATTGCATAGGAATTTTATCCAAACTTTATAAATGTATTTACATTTAACCTAACAATATTCAAACCATCCATAAACACGACGGGGAGACATATTTAAGTCAAATCCGAGAAAATTTATAATAAATAGCACCTCCCTAAACATAAGGTCCATAATTTAATGTTAAGACGACGTTAAATAATTTAAAATTTCGATTATATTTTTTACTTGAAGAATGAAGGTGCTTGTCTGACCGCTAGCGAGCAAAGATTTCATCGCGAAGTTTTCTTTCAATTTCCTTAATAACAATCAGGGAGTTCAAGCCCCGAGCTGATATTACATTACGTATCGATCAATCATATTGTTATGCACTTACTCGCAATGGATCAAGCAAGCGCCTAAAATTATTTATCACATAAAGGTTATACATGAATTTGTTATTAATTTCAATAACTCATAATTTTATCAACTTATGAGAAATGAATCACATGAAACAAAATGTGTAACTACCTTCATAGGATCACTTGAACCGATGAGGGTCCAATTTTTAATTCAAAACAATTTTTTTGGGGCTGTATGTTGGACAGAATTTTAAGAATATATTATTACTCCACATTTTTAATTACATGTGTTCGTACTTTAAAATGTCTTTCTTTTATTTCATTAAATATTATTCAATTGATTATTTGAGATACATAATTTGCCATTAATCTTATTCCACTGAAAATACACAGTAATGGGCAAGATAAATTAATGAACATAGCCACGAATAAATTAAATAAAACTAATATTCCTAATATTTACATCACGCTAAAATAATAAAAACAACCTCATTATGTGATATCAACCGGAAAAAAATACAATAAAAAATTTAAACCACGATGGAAAAAAAAATTGATCTCACAGAACAAAGTCGCAAAAACATCTATGTACGTATAAAAAAAATAAAACTCTATGGTACACAAAATTAAAAAAATAACTCGTCTATGGCATTGTACTTACATATCACCGTTGAGGGTTGGTTAAGATGCGTTGTGTTTAAGGGACTCTTTGGTGAACTACTCGATCACTAACTACATTAAACGCTAAGTAATCCCATAGATGAAGTAACCGAATAGGCTTCTAAGAAGAAATCAATTTAAGACTTACAATACGTAATAATTTTATACAGATACATACATACCCATTAGCTTGGGGTGTACCACGCAACAGGAGCAACAGTATCGGTAGGCGCGGCTTTAGCACAGAATCTAATTGAATCAGTACCAAAATGATCGTTGTACATACATTATAAGTCTAATCGGTTACTCTGTCTATGAATGTATACAAATTTAGAGCAGATATCAAGTAGAAATTAATATTATAGCCACTATAAGCTATTGAAAAGAGATGCAACTACAACATGCTTTGGGTTTTTTTATACAAAAATCCTGATGTAAATGTCCTGCGTTCGATTCCCTGCCGGACAGGTATCCAAATATGAGATATCTTTTCCAAGTCTGGGTTCTACGTATGTGTCGTTGTGTGACCATTATAATTTTCGCTACTGACTGTTAAATCCTACTGTTCGCACACGCGATAATTAATTTCTAATAAAAACCAGCAAAAGAAATCCTAATACCATACCATCAATGTCTATCATAGACCACTATGTACCATCTAATAGCTCCAACTATCTCTGTTATCACCTGAAACTGAACTTAACCTTTTGATTTGAACTATTATTTAATACTATTTCTACTTGATAATCATACTGAATATAAAACTATTAAACTATTTATAGTAAATTTCATTTTACTGTTTAAAATTAATATGACAATGCCTTTAGAAGTTTTTAACTGATGTAAATTCTAAATTAAGAATTCTATTCTATTCTCTTATTTGCCACAAAACAGTACACAACATGCAGTCCATCTGATGGTAAATGGTCACTGCCGCCCATGGTCAACGGTATGAAACCCCACATAGGATTTAACCCTTACGTACGGTTAGCCACAAATGCGCTACCCTTGTGGACCAAGTTGGGACGCCTTGAGTAAGTGTACTCCCTTAAAGCACATTTCAAACCAAAGTTTTATTTCCCTGTTATAACACAAAAATAATGAGGCGGCGGTGGCTCCGGAATCGAACCGGGAAGAGGGTCGAAAATTGACTATTAATAATATACCAATACCAAATACCGATACCAAACAATTAATAGGTTCTCCAATGGAGAGGATCTAATAGGTGGTAGAACTATAGTTCGTCTGGGGAAGTACCATCACCTCCCCCGTAATCCGCCGTGAAGCTATTCTTGTATTTCGGTTGGAAATGAGTTTTGTATAAGATTAGATGTGGGTGTTCATGGGCTGCAGTGAACAGTTAATAACAGGTGGCCTGCATGTTCGTACAAATATTGCTATACCGACAAGGTGTCAGTGACGATTATGTTGGTATAGCAAATTTCTATAATCATGTAATAAATGACTCCCGTGGCTATCACATTAATTTTAAACTTTTTCTAATATTTGAAAGATAAAACGACTTACGAATGACCAATATTTAGAAAAAAAACAAACCATTATATAAAGGAAAAACTGAATAATATTTAAACAAACCTATCGAATACATCTTTTTTCAAACGTTTTGAACGATATCAATTGTATTTTTGAGACTGAGATCATTTACTAATCTTACCATTCGGTGGCTTTTAATACAATAGGCTGGTCAGTTTGGTAGGAGATCCAGGTTTTTAGCTTTCATAAGCAAAATTTATAACATCCCGTATATAGTCGTTAATTAAAAATATACTCTTGTATAGAATCATCAATTTAAAATATACTAAGTCATTTTATCTTTCCACTTGAGAAGCGAATTACATCTAACATTTAAATACACAAATCGTATAGGAAACAATATTGAGTATTTTCTGTTTCACAACAGCAAGGCCATTCATTAGCCACTAAATTACTACTAATAAAAATAGTCGATTCTCCTCAACAAAATAAATTAATTTGTTTTTTAAATATACAATAGTACATCAAGTAGCATATTAAGTTAAATTTGGAAATACAATCCATTTCGATTTACAAAATATCATTAATATGTAAAAATAAAGCATAAAATCTGCCAATATTATTGTAAAAAAAAATTAAATTATAAATTTTAATTACTGGCATCTAACATATTTGTAATTTAAGATTGACGTGAATTAAAAAGTAAATAAGCGTCGTTATCATTGCAAGTTAAACCTAATTCACTGCAGTATACAGTTGTTTTTTCGCTGTATCTCCACGTGGGACAGATTACGTTCAATTTCGTCGTCCTCCGCTATCCTATAAAAACGAAAAAATATACATTTATTCTAAATACTTAGTCGTGATAAGCAGACAAGCAAGCACTCAATAAATCAATCACTTAGTTAATAAATTAATCATGCAGTCTATCAATCAATCAATCACTAATTCAATCAATTAGTCACTCGATTAATCAATAAATTATTCAGTCTATCAATCAATCTATAAGTCAATTAATTAATCACTCAGTCAATCAACAAACCAGTCAGCCAATCAATTAATCACTCAATCAATCACAATCAATCAGTTAGTCCATCAATAAGACAAGCGAATTCGTTCCATCATTCGTTCTTTCGCCCCTTTATGCGTTTGTTTCCTGTTACCTAGCCAAGCAGACAAACTGACATGTATGTATTCAATATCCATACTATTGTCACCGAAAAACGGCTACGAATGAAAAAAATATATTAAAACAACACTTACGCTTTTTCCTGTTCATCCATTTCTTGAACAAGTCTATCTCTTTCGTTTACCGCTGAAAGTAATTCCTGTAATCAAGTAAGGTTCTTTGTTAATTAGAATCGAAAATCCCCGACGGCAAAAATACAACAAATTTAGTCGCATATGCTGCGTTTAAAAAGGCAATTTAAAGACACTATTTGATATTTTTTTAAATTTTAATGTACCCAGTGACAGTCGCCCTACCAAGACGAACCTAACGACACCTCATATGTTAAAATCCATAAAGCCGTTTAGCCCACAGCTCATGACAAACAAATAGACATACATACATACATACATACGAAACATATCTCTCTCGGTCGCAGTTGGATAAAAATAAATATACGGCTTGGCAGGAGTACCCGCATGTCGTGTGTCGCTCGGTCGTCCTTCATGGTGAGGCTTTACTTAGCACGTACGTACGCACGTACGTACGCACGTACCTTTTGATTTGATGCACGTACCTTTCAAGTTCATGTACGTATTAGAAATGAATTATCGCTGCCTTTGACGGTGATAAAAACATCGAGAAGAAAACTACACATTTAAAAGCTTTCTGTAAAG
Source organism: Phareas burnsi (assembly GCA_018249415.1). Taxonomy (NCBI): domain Eukaryota; kingdom Metazoa; phylum Arthropoda; class Insecta; order Lepidoptera; family Hesperiidae; genus Phareas; species Phareas burnsi. The sequence continues at coordinate 8,006 of DWKL01000451.1, read as the reverse complement.
TTCTCGAAGGGATGTGAAGTCTATAAATCCGCACTTGTCCAGCGTGGTGGACTATGACCTAACCCTTCTCATTCTGAGAGGAGAGGAGACCCCATTAATGAATTGATCATGAACTAAACGATAAGAACGTGTGGTCTGAACTGGCTCCTGTTCCATTAATATAACTTATTATTTTGTAAAAAAAAATGTTTTAATGAAAATTATCTGCAACATGGGGTTTGTTTCGCAACTTCTTCTCTTTAAACACAACACATCGCGAGGCGGCAGTAGTTTGTTAACATTCAAAAAGAATTACTTCTGTAAAGACTGTACTTTGAATAAATGTATTTTCACTTCATTTGATTTCACTTGTTTTGGTTTGATTTAATTTAATTTAATTCGATGGCTCATGGTCCGCAGTTTCAACTACTGTCACCGCGCTAGCGGGTCGTGCCAGCACACACCTGTAGCAGCAGGCGCTCGCGGCGGCGCTGGCCGGGCGTCTTGCGCCACTCGTCCACGCCGAGCGACAGGCGCAGCTCGCGCGCCAGCAGCTCGCAGCGCCGGCTCAGGTCCTCCTCTTGCTCCCTGCGACGTACCACAATCGTTAAATTACAACCACATGAGTAAATTATCTTAACCACTACCTTATCACTGCTTGGTTAGAAATTAATCATCACTTGCTTTAATGGTGAAGGAAAACCTCGTGAAGAAACTTACAACCTGAGAGTACTCCGTAACCTGTTCTGATTCTGAAAGAACATGTAAGATGCTGGGCATGACCAGCAATGGGATAGTATTGGGTTGATGATATGTTACGACAACCACTTAATGAGTGTTATCTTATTTCTATGCATATGTACCATCGCGGAGACCCATCTAAACATTTTTATCTCAAAATTTATTTTAACAGAAAATTATCACATTCACGCCATATACCGAATTAGTGGCAATTAATGAAGTAAAAAAGCAATGCAAATTCGTTAAAAATCTTAATTATAAAATAAATGCTTTCACATATATACTCACAAAATATTAAGTTGCATCTGTCTACGCAGAAGCGCGTTTTTCTTGTTCACCAAGTTGAACCATTGCGACATTAGTCTATCTTCTTCCTGCAACACAATATTTTATATAGTTTGAACAATACAAACAAACCGTGTGTGTACTTACGATGTATGAACATAAGAAGTTGTACTTCATTGTCGTTAATCGCAAATGATTTTTTTTCACATTGAAATAAATTTGAACCGAGCTAAACAATAGACGACATCAAATACTACTAATAAAACTTAAAATAACATTTTTTTTAAATAAACAACGTTATAATGGAATGTAACAAAACAGGAATACTATGTATATATTACTTGCGGACTACTTGGATAACTTCACACTAAAAAGATAATAGTCATAATAAAAAATATTGTCATTGGAGTCTAACTTTATACTGTGTTACATTTGCGCATGCAACTTTGTCTGGTGGTAAGCCTTTTGCTAAGTGGTAGAACTATGGTTCTACCAACTTTTGAAGGTGTGTGAACTTTATCAATCCGCTTGTGGCCAACATAATGGACTGTGGCATAGTAACCCTTCTTTATCTGAGAGGAGACCCAGCAGTGGCATACTAATGGGTTGATGATAATAGTGGGACAAGCAGTGGCTTTTAATATGTATGATTATATATTACAAAATCTGTTTATATTAGTAATACTTTAGACATCACTCTATATTACTGATTACATTAAATTATTCATTCAATTATTATTTGGTAGGGGGTTTTTAATAGAACCTAGATTATATAATTAGTATATATTAGAAATAGAAATACCATATAACGAGGGACTTGCACGCAAGACAGAAATACATTTTTCCTTTTCATCTGAAAGGCATGCAATATGTTTTAAAATAAATAAGGAACTGAAATAAAAAAAAAAACAGTGAATGTATGCTACAAATATGATCATGTAAAGTTATACCACAAGACATTTTCTAATGATGTAACTTTGCCTAATGAGAGAAATGAGCAATACAAGCTAAAAAAATAGCGATGAATAACCAAATAAAACCAAAAGAGTTCTATGTGTTGTTCTCGATCATTCCGCATGCATTAGTGGCCGAGGGAAAGCTATTGGCTAGCGTAGACTTTAAAAACTTCTAATTGTACTCCAAAGCATCTAACATCCATCTAATCAAGAGCAAGCTAGATATAGGAGGCGTGAAAATAAAAATTTGTTATCACATCCCCATTACACTAAACCAGTCTAATCATTATTTCCAAATGACTACATCATACAACAATATAAGAGGATAGAAATGTAGAGATGGCGTGGTTCATATGCCTAATAGAGTTTCTATCGTCCTATACCGTTCAGTGATCGCTGTATACCCGGTTTTGTGGAATAGACGGGTCACTAACAGCCGCGGCGTTCCCCGAGGCCTCTCCCTCCCCAGCACTGACCTCGGTGTTGTCAGCGGCGTCCATGACGCGGCGCAGCTGCTTCTCGAGCGCGGCGGCGCGCTCGTCGATGGCCGCCTGCTCGCGCTCCAGCGCCTCCAGCTCGCTCGCAATATACGACCCTGACTGACCCTCCTGCCAAATTCCATAATTATAAATATATTAAGTGGTAGAACTATAGTTGGATCAGGGAGATTTCGGTTGGAGAGGTGTGGTTGTTGGATAACTAACAAGCAAGACTACCATCTTAGTCCTCGGAAGTAGTGACGCATCAGGGCTTCGATCCTGTTTGAGGTTAGATGTGGGTGTCCATAGGCTGTAGTGTCTACTTCACATTAGGTATCCTGCACGTTCGTTTGCTGCTTTTATCACATAAAAAAATATCCAACGAGTCGCACTGGAGCAGCGCGGTGGTGTAAGCTCTAGGCCTACTCCAGTCATGGGGGATACCTTCGCCCAGCAGTGGGACATAGAAAGAGTTGCAACCTAATATTTATTTCTCAAAAAAATGTGTCGCCGCAACCAGTAAGAGCCGTGACCAGAGGGGTAAAAGCTAGGGAAACCGTGCCAAGCAGTGACAGAACGCAAGCAGTTTCTCGACCGATAGGCATCAGAAGCATGGAAGTCACGCCCGGTGTAGTCAGAAAAGAGTAGAAGCGGGTACCTCATCGTCGGGCGCAGGCAGGTCGGGCGACAGACGGTCCACGAGCGCGCAGAACGAGTGCAGCGGGGAGCGCCGCGTGTCCTCATCGCCGAGGCTCTTTACCTCCGGACTGCCGCGGCCCTCTGCAATATTATTCAATATATTATCCAGCAATGATAGCCCAGTGGTTCAGATTTCGGCCTCTCACACTGTGGGACCAAGGTTCGAATCCCGCATGCACCTTTGATTTTTCGAAGTTTAAGTTAAAGCGAGTGATAATTAATTTTTAATACGCACGTATTAAAAATTAATTATCACTCGCTTTACCTGTAAAGAAAAATATCCGATAAACATACCTACATGTCTGAGAGTTTCTTGTAAAGTTATTGAAGGTGTGTGAAGTCTAACAATCCGCACTGAGCCAGCCTTGTGCACTATGGCTTAACACTTCTCATTCTGAGTGAAGAGCCGTGCTCAGCAGTGGGACATTAATGGCTTAACGATGATATTATCAAGAGCACTATTCAATTTCGAACGACAGAAAGCTAATATACTCCTACTCGTAGCATTCGCATTAAGCGTGATACGCTATGACATCCTCTAAAACAGCACACGTATAGATGGTAGGATATAGATCGCCCGTGGAGGTGCCACCGCTGCCCTCATAATCCGCTGTGAAGCTATTTTTTCGGTTAATGAGGTGTGGCTGTCGGGCTTACTGCGCGGCGGTCATCTCAATAAATAGGAGTAGTGACGTATCTTAATTCTCAGATAAGACTACAGTCCTGATCGAGCTGTGGGTATCCATGGGCTGCAATGACCATTTAACATGTGGCCCGCACGCTCGTTTGCTACACTTTTCAAATATTTTTTTTTAGAGATATATACAAGATAAGACAGAACTAATTTGAAAATGAATCCTACATATATCGTATATGGGGTCGAACCCGGCTCCGTATCCTCTCACTTACCCGACCTATCCGGGCTGGGCGCACTTTTCCGGGACCCGGGACTCGAAGGTATTGACTCTGCGCGCGACACTAGCGCCTCCAACTGCTCCACGCCGCCCGCTGAAAACCAAATGTTTGCCATTAAATCATATACAAATAACGCCTTCACAATCCGCCGTGATGCAATACTTGTGTTTCGATTGGAGACGTGTGGTCTTTGGGTACACTTACAGCGAGCCGACCATCTTAGTCCGCAGGAGTAGTGCGCCACTACGACTACGTACGACCTCAGATAGGGTTACAGTCCTGTTTGAGGTTAAATATGACCGCCTAACATCAGGTGGCCTGCAGGGTCATTTGCTACTCTTCTCACTTAAAAAAAAATCTTTCAACTATCTTAAAACCTCGACCAGCATCTCCAAGATTGCTAAGTTAAAAGAGATTTTAAGTTAAATTTTCCTTTTCAGGACTAACCTGCGGCGAGTTCTTCCATGACGGACTGTTTGCTGATAATCTCCACGGTGCCGCGCGACGCCCGCGACGGGGACAGCGGGGATGTAGGACTGAAACAATTACCCATATCCATCATACCCACTGCTGGACATACAACACTCCTTTAACATGAGAGGAAGAGTATGCTAGTACGGATTAGAGTTAATGGATTTTTTTTCAACCACCACCACCATCCTCATAATCCGCCGTGAAGAAGTTTTTGTGTTACGGTTGGAGAGATACACTTACAGCGAGGCGACCATCTTGGTCCTTAGGAGTAGTAACGCATCTACGTACGACCTCAGACATGACTTCAATCCTGTTTGAGATTAGATGTGCGTGTCCCTGGGCTGTGCTCACTTAACATCAGGTGGCCAGCACGCTCGTTTGCTACTCTTCTTGCAAAATAATATAAAAAACTCTAACATGAACCATACCTGACAATGCCGGCCCTCGCGTCCGCAATAAGCTTCCTTGCTCTCTCTCGCAGAGTAGCTTGTCTCTCTTCCTCGGTGAGCACCTAGAAACACATCAGAAAGATACAATTAACATAGTCTAGTGCAAATGTCAATAGGCGACGGGGACCGTTTTTCATAAGGTGGTCGGCCTGCTGGAAAATGGTCTCTGCCTTATGGCAAGATATAGATATAAAACAAAAACAAAATATCCTAATATTATTCCAATGATTGCCATACTTCCATATTATTTCCATATTGACTTTAGGTGTATACATAAATACATATTAATAAATCATATTTATATCTCTTGTCACAATACTCTTCTGTAGTCTGGGTCCCACTGAAGGCAACTAACTCAGAATCCTCTACTCGCACTTTGGTATCATAACCGCTTGTATAGTTAAAAAAAAAGGTTCTGTTAGAAGACCTTTCTCGGTGAAATAAGCAATACCTGTGTACAAAATCTTATTAAAACTAACATGTCGTATACATTTAAGTATATATACATTATTAAAAAAAAAAATAAGAAACATTGCATTTAAAAAGCTCTATTATGTACACTTACTAATAATAACCAGTTATAACCTAGTGGTAAAGCTCATGCCTTAACACTTGAGTTATCGAGGTTCGAGTCCCGAGTACGCATCTCTAATTTTTCGTTTTGTGCGTATTGGATATCAATTATCACTTGCTTTAACGATAAAGAAAAGCGTGAGGAAATCAACACATTTTAGTGTCCTCAGTAGAGTTCTTAATGGTCTACAAATCCGCACTTAGCTGGCTTGGTGACTCGAAGGAAGTCTACCAATCCAGACTTATCTGATGTGGAGAATTTTAACCTAAATTTTCTCATTCTAACTCTGTGAGGAGACCCTACCCAACCGTTGATGAGTGACGGGTTGATTAAATAATATTTATTTATAAGTACAAATATCAAAAAGTCAAACGACAGTAAAGTCATCTGATGGTGAGTAACCACCGCTGCTTATGGATCTTTGTAACATCAGAGTCACCGAGCGTCACCAGCTCGAGTCGATCCGACATGGAAGAGTATGCAGACACCCTTAGACCTTAAGATTTAAAATTGTCTTCGCTACTCCTTTAATCTTTTTCCATACAAAATAAATAAATATTTCTACACTCACAAACATACACAAACAGTCACAAACATACACAAACAATCACAAACATACACAAACATCTGGACTAAGGACAGAATCTAAATCCACATCTATATGAGATCCTGACTGTCTCACACTTTAATCATATGGTACATTCCGGGACTCTCTGTGTCACAGACTGGTATGGTAACAATTCAGAATAAATCAAAGCCATTTTCAAATAGTTTGTATCACCTACCTTTTTAGGACTTTCCTCGCCATTCTTAAATCCGTTAACAATCTCCGTTTGAGTCTCCTCCTTCTCTTTTGAATTCTGTCTTTTATTTTTGTCCTTTTCTTTCGCCTCCTTTTTCGTGGCCTCGAGCAACTGCCTCGCTCTCTCCTTGAGCTCGTCGTGACGCGACAGCAGTTGCTGTGGCCGAACGCAGAGAAGCGCGGGACAATTGACCAATCACAGACAAGCGCGCGGTTATTTCGTCGAACGTCCGCCAATCGGGTTCGAGCAAGCGTTTGTTTACATAGCATCGTCCAATTAGAAGCGTTGTGTTCGCCACACGCACACACAGGCATTTTTATGTTCGTTCAAAGCCATGTTCGTGATGGTTCGGAAATGGAAATGAGAAAAATGGGTTTAATTATGGGTCTTTACATGTATACTATTAGAAAATAAATACTAAATTAAAAATATTAATTTCTTTATCATCTATTGCATCTACTTCATATGAAGTCAGTTCTAATGATCACGATAAGTCAGGAATCACTACGTTATCACGGGGCAGTTTATATCGTACACGTCTAGATCGCCAGCCTGACTGGAGAAAAACACAGACTAAAAATAGTTGCCAATAATATTCCCGCTATATTTCCCTACAAAGCTCACACACACAGAGACATTTTGTTTTGCACGTATGTGTTTTATCTGTACCACCTGGTGGAATCTAGACGTATATAATACTTTTGGGGTCAAATTAGGGTTCAAATAAGGGAAAATAGGGGAAAGCAAGGTTAAAAGATTTTACAATTAACGGAATATATATGATGTATTTTTCAACTTATTCGATTCGTCGCATCGGAATTGAGTTGGAATCGATTCTATGATAAATTGAACATTTGGTATTTGATAATCTGAAATCTATTTGATTCATCCACCATAAGATTAAAGCTAAAATTTGATTAAGATTTTATACATTCAAAGATAATATATATGTCTAGATGACAGATGAATGGAGACGCTATATAATACGCACAGATGCGTAATTACAGCGCACTCATCAATTTGAAAACCATCTCCGTTTTTCCACGTCTTATTTTCTCATCGCGGCTTCTAGACATATACGATACCTTCTTATTGATCTCTGAAACCACATGACAAACACACTCTCGCTAAAAACAGAACATAAAGCCATCCGCACAACAACGTCGACACTCACCGGCGTCGGCTTCGGCAGCTCGGGCGTTGGCGGCTGCGGCTGCGGCCGCTCCGGCGAGTGGCTCTGGGCGTGCCCCTGGGCGTGGCTGTCCGGCTGCTCCGCTGGCTGGTTCAAAATCGCGGTGAGCGGGTCCGTCGTAGCTGGCTCGATAGTCGGTTTCTGTTCCGGTTTGGCTAGAAAGTATAAGTTTCTATAAAATTTTAATATAATAACGCTTTTGACACTCGTACATTAGGATTCCCTGCGTCGTGGGTGCCATAAAGACACCCAAAAGCAGATAAGAAATCTAAACTCCACATTTAGACGTCTGCCTTGCCCAGGATGGAACCCGGAACCCTCTGCACATCCGGCCGATAAGGATACCGCTGCGTTACACTTATTGACAAATATATACAAATATGTACAAGGTGGATACCTTCATACGACAATAAATGAAAACACAAGTCCTACTCCTTCCTTGGAACATGTTGCAATAATT
>DWKL01000450.1:0-18929 GCA_018249415.1 Phareas burnsi | reverse complement strand
ATTCATATGTATGTATTTGGAATATAATATCTGGCTGTACTACATTTCACTGTCTGAACAGAGCTAAGTAGACATATAAGACTAAAATGACATGGTATACCGTTTACTTAATACCGGTAGCTTTTACTAACAGTAGTTTGCCAAACCCTTGTCAGTGATCATGTTAATTAGTCTTAACGGTTACGCAGTTAAATGAGTATCTCAAAATGCTTTTAACTAGTTAGTTCTACATTCAATCAGCGTCGGCGTTGTCGGCCGGTACGCAGAGGTGCGCGTGCGCAAATCAATTTGCTCGCGATCTCGATAGCGCCCGATAGCCAATCTAACGAGCTACCGACTAGTTGCGTTCCCGCGACTCATTCCAATCACCTGCCATGAAACAATATCCACAATGGAATATAATGAATTGGGTGCTTATGAAAGAGCGGAACGTAATTAGCATAATTTAAGACAAAAAATGCAACATTCAATATGATACAAATTAGCAGTACGTGTTACATTTAAAATTGTGTGTAGGTATGAAATATTGTTACCATAACTTTTGTATGATGATATGTAACTTTTTATGAAAATCTCCTTAAAAATATAAATGTTACAAAACGTGCATAATAATACCAGTTTCATTTAGTTATCTTATAGCCGATGAACAGTAATGAAAAACTAAAATTATTGAAATTAATTTACTGAAAACAAAAATGTACCAGAGTTATGTAAATTAGATCATAACATAAGCTGCAAGCTTAACGACTGATATCTTGATAAATCTAATCTTCTAATACTAATATATCTTCGATCCGGTACGTAGTAACTAAGTACACGATTAAACATTAAGCTGATCTTAAGTTATTTATTTCTCACTATTGACTTTCAATTCTCGCGTGAACAGGATCATTCCAAGCTATAGACTCAAGTCTCCATAAATTGTCTGCGGAAAATTACAGTTGCATTAATCGCCTGTAATGGTACCAATGAATGGCCATTCAAATAGTAAAAACAATAACGCCTTAAATGAACGATATTGTCATATTCATATCACTTTTCATAAAAATATTTATGCAAACAGAGAATTTGTTTATGTAATAGAAGTAGCAACCGAGCATGCAGCCTGTCTGACATTAAGCAATCGCTCATGGACATCTGTAACCAACTCCATCTAGAACAGGACTCCTACACGTCACATAACGTAGATCACAGAAATGTTGCCACTTTTTAAGAGTAGATGGAACGCTTCAAAAAAGTACATATACTTATGCACTACACGCTACTAGTACTGGCATAGATACTGCGGGTGTATCTAGAGTACTCTAGATAATAAAAATACGTATAGCAGTGGTGCCACCACAAGTGAACGTCAAAAAGTTCTACCACCTTGAAAATACTAATACAATTCAATATGTACAGAATTGAGAGGTTTTTTGAAGGGTAGACATTCATACACGATAAGTGATGACGATGCCCAGTCAGGATGAATGTACGCGACTAAATTGCGCTCAAGAAACTCGAGAAGAGCGATGGTTCTTTTCATACGTAATCTGTTTACGGCTGAAATACAAAATTATCTCCCAAACATATGAAGTTTGCCAGCAGGCAATCAATCATCGCGACTGAAGGGGCGCGGGAAGCCGCTGCTGCGAAAAGCGGTGGAAGAAACTCTTCAGGGCTGAGAATAATACACCACGAATCAATCATAGATTGTGCGACTATCGATCATCAGTTTTCAATAAAAAAAACTGTTACTCTACCGAAGATCTTACAGTAATCAGTGATATATTTACATGGATTTACATACCAATAGATAGAGATATCCTGTCAAGTAAATAAAGGTAGTTTACCGGGAGATAATCGAGAAGGGATTTTAAATAATTGACTTCCCAAGAGTGGTAATAAGCGATTTCACATAAGATTGAACTCCGGCCGCCATGTCTTCGGCAATCGGTCGGTTTGATCTCGCTTCCGCGAAGAGCGGCAGCCACTCCAAACCAGTCAAACGCACGACAAGTGCACAAAGGGCGTCGAGACGTGGCATTGTAAAGAGGGTTTAAGTAAGCACAACTTCCTCCTTGGGCTGCCGATAGTGCGCTACCAGAGGTCGGGGACTCGCGAAATCTATGATTTACTTATGCAGTATAAAAGCTTACGCCGTGAGAGAAAACTACAAAATATTTTAACTTGTGGTTTAAAATGACATTTGCATAAAAAAGTAGATAGTAATCAAACAAATAATTAATCCAACCAAAATAAATCGTTATTAAACCACGGCATAACTAACGCATGTCGTTTCATATGCATTCAGTAACAATAACTTTACTACCACAGAAGACACTGTCAAATGAATAATCTTACACAATAAACATCTTAAGCAAAAACTTATGACAAGAACACATCCCGATGCGGATCTGGCGCGCGCCGAGGCCGCGGCGGCCGGCCCCCTATTGTATACGAGAGGTATTTGTACGGGTGTCCAACAAACATGACAAAAGTATTCGAAAGCACCCACTAAAGCTCGTATCCCACAATTCTTTCTAAGCTTAAACTGTTACTGAAGCGGAACAACTATGGATGCAAAGATGTTACCTCCTTCCGATTTTGATGTTAAACCAATTCTTTTTTAATTAGAGTGAAACCGTCGGGTTGTAGAGAATCGCCAATGATATCAAAATGTTGGGCGCTATATCGTTATCTCACCCTCTAAATTTGTTCACATAGCTGAGTGTGATAGAATAAACCCGAAGCGGGCGAAGCTAACTAGCTTTACTAATTTAACTCGGTTAGCTAATTTATCCGCTATTTAGTCGGTGGTAAACGTGAGATCCATATCGCATACACCGCGGTTGGCTGGGCGAGGGCGCATCGCATCGCGGCGGGCGGGCTATCGGACTGTCTACACGAAACTGGGAAATAATCATTTATTGACCAACTGATTGGACTCGACGGCGAGCGATATTGAAAGCGATATATTTTTATGTGAAAAAAGTAGCAAACGAGAGAGCAGGCCATTCGATGTTAAATGGTCAGTGCAACCCATGGGCACCCATATCTAAATTTAAACGGTACTTGAAGTCCTATCTAATGACGTACGTATATGCGTCACTACTCCCAAGAATTGAAATAGTCGCCCCGTCATAAACAACATTACTGAATATCCATCGATGACCGAATCAAAGTAAATGTCTTGGTCTTATCTAATTCGATCATAGACACAGATCTATGACTACTAAATTTGAATTATACAATCTACACACACACAGCATGTACACTACATCTAACTCGCCTATTAAAAGAAAGCCAAATAATACCACAACATCATTTTAAATATTCATGTAATAAATGGTAAAAACGAATCGTAGAATAAGCGGATAATGGTCGCATAGGAACAGCAACGTCCATAATTCTATTCAAAATCCACTGATATAGGCTCGCCATAAGAGGAAGTCATGGGTGTAATCGTGGCGATCGCAGCGGGCCGCGGCGCAGCGAGAACATTTAAATTATCATGGAGTTAGATCCGCACGCCCATAATCACACCGTTCATTTGTAAGTTAGCCGGCTAAATGTACCGTTCGCCAAGCGAAAGTATCGCCATCAGATACCGAGGGACGTTCAGGCTCAATATTATTCAGAACTGAGAAAAACAATCGTACCTCGTTAAAGCCCGATAGCGGCCGAGCGATTGCGCGCATGCGGTGGCTTATGCTATCTAGTTTATGTACCGAGGAGGCACCTTTTCAACTCCCGCAAGGAATACTGTACGAAAGCAGATTCTCTAGATCCTTTCTGAGGCTAACTCTAATATTATTTGATATAATGAGGATGATTTAAAACATTGACAATAGATTTCATTAACACACACACTAATCGTAATAACCATAATCAATAATAGTAGTTGACGTATGACGTGCATAACATTTCATACGTCAGTAACTTTTAAAATATTATCGAACCTAATGTATATTTTCATCTTTTATTTTTCATTTATGTATATTTTCTTTGACATGAATTCTTATATATACACGTCTTATTAAAGCTATCCGATTAATAATAAAAACGGCAATTTAACGGTAAAGACTACTTTATTAATAGTTACTTGAGGAGGGCAGTTAATTTAAAACGTATATATAACTACTATTACATTTAACACGATTCGAGACACGTGCAATAAACCGTTTAGTTAATTAAATCTAGCGCTAGTTCTAATTAACGGACAGTTACAAACCTTTACCGTCAATGTATCAATCCGCGGAGGCAGATAGGTCGAAGCTATCGAGCCATGCTAATGAGGCCGACCGGTTAGAGGGACAATTGGTAGCGGGCCATAGCGACCGCGAGCCATTTCTGCCAATTACTCAGAAGTAAGAGAAGAGCCGTGTTAACTTTTATTGCGTTTACACAACGTCAAATGAGATACACGGGCCTGAAATTAAATTGAATGTTACACAAAATAAATAAAAGTTATTATAATATATCTTACCAATTTTACCATTTCATAGTTATTTTGCGTAAACATTTGTATTTTTTCTCAGCTTTAATCATAGCTAATATTGTTTGACTGATTTCAATTATTTACATAACCTCAAACCACGAAGACATGTTGAAAATTTGAACTTACGAATTTCAGAAGTTGATTTTAAGTGTAATATGTAAAGGCACATTACCGCACCTACGGACCTACATCATTTATGTTAACTACTAATCATAAAAGTAGCTTTTACGCAAGGCAATTAGATTGGTATTCGGTGGCACGCGGTCCCTTTGACAGATATAATATGTTGCTTAGTGGTACACGATATGCATTATATGTATATCTAGCGAGTTAATTTACGTTTTTTAGGTGGCTAGTGGCTCACGAAAACACTTGCTACTATAACAGTACTTTTGTTTTCATTAATGAGTTCTTATATTAATTATATCAATTTATGTGCTTGAATTTAATATCGTAATACACAAAATTATTAATAAATAAATTGAATATTGCGTCCATAAATCATAGGTTCAAAACAATGTAAATATGAAAAATCTTCTGATTCATACTTTTATTTCAATACTCACTATCTATACTTAGCTACCTAATTTACTCGTTTAAGGCAAGAATGAAAATCTCGACGATTCGATAAATCTATTGGTAGCACTATCGAAACATAGCATACAAATACGAAATTGATTGCGTCGTGTGGCGAGTGACATTTCAGTATCCGCACGGGGGCGGGCGGAGCGCGCGGGGCGCGGTCGCGGACTTCACGCTGACATTTGAATAGGGCTGTCCCGGCATGTACTGGCACCCAACGACGGCCATCGAGAGGCGACAATGTTCCCAGAACGCCAAACAACGTTCCTATTGAAAAGAAAATTTACTTTATTCAACGCTCGACAATGAGGCACCTTATTTTTCAAGACCTCAACTCGATACCAGCTCGCAGCCCACCGCAAAAAGCGACGAATCATTTAAATTTATTCAAAAGCGTTAGTTCGCGGAAATCTACTTGCGCACCAATAAATTAGACTATTCCCAAACGCACAATAGATAACTGACTTATTAAAAAACACATAGCCCCGACTCTACGATATGACTCAAACCTACGATAAATGTAAAAACACGTCACAACAGAATATTCTAACGAAAACAGAATAACAACATATAGGTACATAAATTTTGTTTTTATTGTAATAATACGATAAGTTGGTATTGTTGTAACAATACGAGGACAAATACCCTTACTTCACACGTGACTGTGGATCTGGATATATATTTCAAACAATAAATGCGTCATAACGTTTCTGCATTAGATTATCTGTGTGCGATACGTGTCCTGAAATAATGTTATAGCAGTACGTCGGCTCTTGGGAACACGAGTGATAAAACTGCTGAGATGATATAACATTGCATACTGTACCCAGCTTGGGCTTAAGAATTTCGCGAAGATATATCTAAATTGTACAATAATAAAAGATGTTTTCTGATTACAATTGACAAACTACTGCATATTCATGCTATATCTGAATTCTAGGTATAGAGTAGCTCTCGCGTACGCGCGGTAGGTGCTGCATAATTCGTTTAATAAAAAGGACATCCATCCAGCTTACATTATCGCTGCGAACAGACGCGAAGTACAGTAACCTATGTAAATTCGCGTAGCAAAAGCATTCATTCTACTCACTTGGAGTTTCAGAATTCTTCGGCAGCTATGTGAGAACTTCGCCGAACAGAAAGTCTGCGAATTGTTTGTATACATTTGTATAAGCAATGAGCTGAAAGTAGGAAGTGTACAGTTTTTCGCTCTAAGTTTTTTTTTGCAAATATTCTTAGTTTCGCAAAATGTACTAATTCGATATGGATCCAGCAAGTAAACTGTGCTTATTTTTTAGTATTTCGCTAGAATTTGTAAGAAATTACATAAATTCAATGTAACATATACCTTACCTAAACCTTAGTGCCTAAACCTTGGCTTCACACATGAGCGATATCACACAAAATCCCATTACATAAATTTTCTTAAAATAAATATACTGAAACGCCTCAGTATTACATTACAAAGCCCAAAAGCACATCGGGAGGTAAATATACTCACAGATTTCAGCGAGATATTTATGTATTCATTTTACATTTGAAAAGTATCTTCAAATACATGAAAATCATCCTAAAGTTACACATATAAATACTACTTAGACGTGCCCTAAAACAATACACTAAACATTCTCCAGGATTAAAATCGCGTGTTCCTGGCAGGTGTTACTTAGCGAACATTGTTGACAATGAATGACAGATGGCACGAATTAATAACGCGACTTCTGTGTACTTAATCGTATGCCGCATGTCAATAGCACGCGGCATGTGACGTTTTTTAGAAAGCGGTTGAAAAAATCTAAAAATGTTAGTACGCGCCGGTATGCCCGCGTCCAATATGTCGGGGAAACGATACGCAACCATGTGTCATCACGCCGGCCGTTCAGACACACCGTGTAAAACCAATACGAATTGAATTGAATTCGCATTTGTCATACACGCAGCCAGTCGAATTGTACCGGTTAAGGAAGCGTGCCGGCAATAAATATGCAAATGTTCATATAAAGCTCCGTTCCTGGTGCCCCGGAGGCCACAGGGTTCCATTCGCCAGCAACACCGCTAATTGCCGCGCCTCCACGATGCAAACAATCAACAGTTATTCTTCGCTTACAATAAACGTGTACGTATTTCACCGATACTGTTATGATGTTCCCGATTGTATTGGTTGTTAGAGCCAGAAACGATTGTGAATAATATTGCAAACACAGGGTTAATAGATAACAATAAAACAATAAAGTATTAAAGGGTTATTTGGGTCGCGCCCACTGTGCGCCAGAAACACCAATAAATCAATCGCTTAAGATCGGCAAGATTAATTCCAACATCAAAATGCGAGCCATAATCAGATCGAATGATGTATTTAGTGCGATAAAGCTAAATAGCCATATATTCGATTTTTATTATATTTTATTCAATGAAAAATATTTTTGTTCAAAACGGTGTTATAATTAGTAAAAATTCAGAAATAATAATAACACGTTTCAAATAATATGATTTTTAAAGTCGTATATCAACTACATATTTGTTAGAAGCCGCGTTAATGATATTTTTACAAAGCTCATTTGGATTTCAATCATAATAACTAATAGGTGGTAGAGCTATAGTTCATTCGGGGATGTACCACCGCCGACCTCATAATCCGTCGTGAAGCAATTCTTGACACGGTTGGAGAGGTGCGGTTGTCGGACACACTTACAGCGAGGCGACCATCTTAGTCCTCAGGAGTAGAGACGCATCTGTATACGACCTCAGACAGATCTTCAGTTTAGGTTCAGGTTAAATGTGGGTGTCCATGGGCTACAGTGATCACTTAACATCATGTGGCCTGCAAGCTCGTTTGCTGCTCATTGAACATTAAAAAAGACGATTAGCAAATTGTCAATGGTCATGTCACGTTTGTTGCGTATAGAAGTTTACATCAACCGCGTTAATAGCACGAGGATCCAATAACAAAGCGTGAATGTGTCACGATAGAAAATGTGATTGTGTGTCAGATACGTGAACAAAAAGTGTGACGCATTAAGCGTCGTGAACGAGGGGCTAATGAAAAGTATTAGTGGGCAACACTTCCTGCGAGGCGCGCGAAGCGTTTCTTCGTGCGTGCCGATCACGTCAATGGTGTAACAGGTCGCGTAGTAAGTATTAGTTTCACTTGAAGAATTATCATTGCTCCCAACTGCCATTAACATTTATAGCATAAGTTAGGGATATTTCTGTATCAATAATAATCAGGTTGAATAACTTTGCTATGAACTTAACATTACAGTATTATAAGTTATAGCATTGATCGTATTATTCATATAGTTTCATTAGATGTTTTTAATCACAACCGTTACAGAAACATTACAATTGCCTCCTTAAATAAACTATTAGAATAATTCCTTACATTTGTTTGTTTACAAAATACGGTAAATTATAAATATTTACGTCTAATATTATATGTTGGACATTCCTTTGATAAAATTGCGTGTCAGACTGTTCTCGAAATGGTTCTGTCAACAAAAAACATTCTAGAAAATAATTCATAATATTCATTTAACTGAGGAAAAAAATCAATTTCACAAAAGCAAAGACGAGCGTGTTTGAAAACGATACACGTGAACTAGCCTCACGTATGTTATTATTTAAATGGGACGATTAGACTGACCGGCCAATTACCATCTATGAGGCATTGTGCGCGATTTAGCACAGCGATGCAAGCAACAATTTCAACGTCGCCGATATTGAGTTACGGCGTAGTGAGATGATGCTTTATTATCCGGTCCATCTCTTCCGCCCTTGTTGGTCCGAGACTCCGAGATCACTCGTGTCGCCCGCATAACGGTCCCAATGCCGATACGTCCGTGTTATTAATCTTACCATTGTATAAGCCACGGCTGCGACACGACATGTGCGCGCACTGATAACAGTAATGGGAATACTCATTCGTAATGCAATCAATAACTTCAATTACAGTTACCGGACACCTCTTATCGCATATCTGTAAACACAAACACCTGTATTTCTGAGATTTACAAAGGTAAACACTGATTTAATAACAAGGAAATAGAGATGGTGTATAATTCATGACCTCGCACCCTTAAGATTTAGTATCTTACATCAAGATAGGTAATTATTTATGTATATCCGGATAATTAAAAACGTTGTTTAATAAGATTCATGTTCTTTCTATAATAAACGTTTTGTCTTGCGCAAGGTATGCTAATTAATTATGTGTCAATATTTAAATTTTGGACAGAGTGACTACTCCAGACAGTTTTGATATTATGAACCCTTTATGCTATTTTAGAGTTTGTAATAGAGATTGTTGCATATTGACAAATAAAATTTCAGTGTATAATCAAATTAATACAATATATATGAAAACAATGAAGTAGGTAAATATGTAGTAACCACAAGACAAATAAACATTCCACAAGGTAGGTCGGTACAATGGGAATTATTCGTCACGTGCTCACGCCCATCGCCATCTTCCAGGCGGCACACACTGTTCACCTACCCTCTCTCCAATTATGATAACCATCACTCAAGGCGAGCGGAACGAAAGGGGGCAGGTACCGGTTAAAACGTAAAATTACACTTTAATTTTTACTCGACGGCAGGCGCACAATAAAAAACAAATATTCTCATGGTGAGTATCGACGAAACGTGACCGGCCTTCGTCAAAATAGTCGACTGTTGTCTTATTGGGCGGCGCCTCACATCGTCCGGGCAAAGTGCTAAAGTGTAAAAAGCTGCAGTGAAATTTATAAGCTCAACGTCACGATTATTGAATAATGATTTCACAAATTAGCGTCTCGCCGCTTTAAATTATCTTCTAATATGCAGACATAAATCTCGTACAATATTGCGGACAATTTATCGCTTGTAGCTTTCGTTAAGATTTCGCGAGTAGGATATATTTTCTCGCGCGTAGAGTCCAATCTACAATTCTATTACATTTGCATAAAGCAACGGTCGCGAAGACAGAGCAAGTGAATCGGTGTATGCTAAAGTTATGATATATTAGGCTCTCGTTATTTATAAGGTGGCTCGTTAACTTAGATAGCCGAGGGGAGTGGCCATTTATATCTCGTTGTCGAACCGTGTGTTTTTACAAGGGCCGCGAGTGTTACAACAAATTCAACAAACGACCGGGCGTCATCTATCAAAAACGCTAACGAGCTCGGATGCCGCGGCAATTTACAATCACTGCGGTCCAATAATATGGGATGATGCTGATGAAATACCAAAGGCAGTATCTAATTTACGCTCGGATCGGCGTCAAAATAGTGTCACTATAAAATGAAGTCTTGGGTGAAATAACGCGGTGATTTGTACAAAATAATCCAATCAAAATATCCGGTCACAAAATAAATCTTATTACAACGAATGTTGAAACAAGCTATTATCCAGAATCAGTAAGCAATATTAAGTACGTAATAAAGGTCATAAAACTTAAGTGGATACAAAATGTTCTATTCAGATTATACACTGTTCGAACGGCAGCAATACCGTGACACCCAGAAAGTTTATTGTGACAAACACCGTGGCATCAAATTTCAATTTATTATAATGATCCCTTAATGCCCAACTTACATTGGTGCTACACTCCCATTACTACTGGTATTCAGTTGGTTTATAATTTAAACTTGGTATTTTAAGGGAGCCCAAACACGAATGCTGGTTGTCGAATTATGTTATACAAGTATGTATTTTTATATATATTTTTCGCTTATAACAGCTTTGGTTTAAAGTATTTCCTGGGGAGGCATAACATAACACGACGCTACTGACAAAATTGATTATGATATGATTTTGGTTTAGGCTTTTTTATCACGTTATATCGACCATGACTGCTGCTCAACGTCCGATCTGAAGCACATGAATTTTGCCTGTACATTAAGAAAACTACCGTAACATTAATATTAAGAACTGTACTTAAGTTCGTAATATTAATGTAACGGTAGATTTCTTTGTTTTGATATTATCTATATTACACAAAATCTTAAAGCCCTGTTAATTACGACACACGCGAAAGAAGCCATATTTTTAATCATCCAATAATAACAGCTTCATTCTTATTATATCAACGACATGCCGAAACCTGCCAAATAAAATAATTATCGGAACGAGGTCCATTGAAAATTGACAGGCGCCATATGTTCAAACAATTATTTCGATGAATGGCCCTTTTCATTTTAAAAGAGAAATTAAATTTGGGCGTGTCTATAGAAACCGTTACCATATTCTATTATACCTTTTTTTAAATTACTCATCCTTTTTGATGAGCCTTTTTTCATGTGCAGTTTGTTTAACGGCACCAGGAGTCGCTTACGTTTTACGACCTTACTTTTTCAATGCATAAAAAATACCAAACTTTTTTACCTACTATAGTATTGAAACCGTAATTTTGCCTCGCAAGGGCACCATTTAAAGGTTTATTAAAATGTGAACTTTTAAAGGGGAAATACTGTTTTACGTTTCAAAAGCTCGTATAACCCTTTGACGTTCGCCTGCGACAGCACTCCCGCCGCGCCTATTTCTTGCTTATAACCATAGTCTAGGGCTACTGTATTCTGGCTTGAAGGGTGGTATAAAGTACACCCCTTTTTCGAACATTTCCAGCTTATCCCTAAAGAATAACAACGCATGTGTGATCAACTTCGTGTAGGTCTCTTGTTCTATATGGATTTGCTACAGATAAGCGGCAAGAGGAAGACGGCAAGCTCGTTTGCTGTGTCCACTTCACCAGAATATAGTTTTGAAATAAATTCTGAGACTACAGAGGCTGCACAATCCAATAGAGGAGACTTCTAGTGACACATGTTCCATTTACCTCTTAATAATATCAGTAAGAAAATTCTTAGTTGCACTAGCACATAAAAATACAGCATAGTTAATTACTTGGATACATGCACCTACTGTCCGGATACTCTTTGCTTTAGTGGTGGTCTCTCATTAGGAAGGAATCTGTCAACGGTCGCGTACGCTGGCCGGTCGCCGGTCGTCGCTCGTTTGCCTTGTCGCCGCGTGCGTTGAACATTTTTCACGGTGACGTATTAAAAAACCACCGCTGCAGCTGCTTTTGCTGGATCAATGGCGAATAATTGCAGTTAGAGATTGTTAATTGCACCGATCTCGTTTTGAAACATCTGCGAATTAATCGAAGCCCACATGCGGCGGACTGGTTGTTTTTTGACAAAGTTAAATCATTTCACTTTCATTTTCATTGCTTGAATTTTCTTTCAAACACCTTTATTTACATTGAACCATTTAAGCGCACGAAAAACTTGCATCGAATAAACTCAACAGCTTGTTACATCGACTGTTACTTAGGTGTAACAAAGTTGCAAACTCGAAAACCGTATCAAATAGCGATTTACATAATGGCATAAAGGCCGTATTCCGATACAAGTTAAAGCACACCGCACACAATATTAACGCGATTAAGTCAACATTACGTGAGGTATCTACACATCGGTATATGCTGTGTCATGGCATTGGTAACAATATATACGATAAAGTGTTAGCAACTTACCTAATTCATGGAAAGTAATTATTTATATAATAACTATTTTAACAATCGTAAACTCCACACATTTTTGCGTTTTGAGAAACAATATTAGAAGTAGTATTCATGTTTTATGTTGCAAATTAAAGGACAGAAATACATTAGTTGTGCAATTTTACTGCTCACATGCAGCAACAGCGTAGCTTGTTTCAAATGGCTATATTGATTTCATAGATGTCCTCCGTCTATAGTGAATATATCATGCCCCTTTGATACGTCTATCATATAAATATGACATCTAAATCGTTTGATTTTTGCGCTATCAATACATTTTTATTTTTCATTTCTTAGAACACATATAAATCAGTCATCTAGTCGTTACAATTCCTATAAAATAGATAATAATTCCCAACGATACACGACCAGAAAGCGCCAATTGACAATAAGCGTAAACTACGGTAACAAACACTACAAATAGGAAACTTAGAGCGAGGTAGCCTTATGAGACGTCGGTAAAGCTACAGATTATTCATGCAGCGCAACGGGTGGCGTTCGGACAAAATCTATGAACACTCGCCTCCCCATTGTAAATAATATTTGTTAGTGATATACTTTGAATAATAAAAGAGCCGAGTGGTTTGCATAAATATTCCCGTTTCAGAAGGAGTCGGATAAAGAAGGAATGACAGTGACAATAGCACTGTTTAACGTATCAACGGCGGCGCGAGCGAGTTCACTACATTTGAAGGCTCGCGGGTGGTCCCAGCGGGTGTCCCAACTCCTCTTTACAATGCCCATAATTCAGTGATTCGCGCAAATGTTAACTCGCCTCGCTTATCTGACGCGACATCCAATACCTTATCCGCAAGGAGGAAGCACTAAAACAATCCTAGTCAACTTTATCATCGGTTTAACAAACGTTCTGCTATAAATGACATAACAGGAAATCATAATTATGTACAGCGCGTAAAGTGGCAAAGGTAATGAGATGGCTCAAAAGATTGCGTGATGGCGAATTAAGTGAGTCTGTGGTTAGTTTCAATTTACCCGCTCATTGCTTGTTAAGGTGTAAAAGTGACTCTGAAAACATTCTAAAGCCAATCTTCAGCACAAGTTCATGATAAATACAATAGTATACAAGAATTTAAGTATATTGTATATTAAAGTTTACAAATATTAACAGAATAACACCAGAAGCATAAGACCATACGTCCTACCTAATGTACTCCACCTGATGTCACTGCTATCTGCGGACTTCTGTAATTAAGTCCAAATAAAACAAAGTGCATGGAATCGCAAAAGTAGGAATGCATTCTGAAAATAAGTTTACTTATTTTCCCGCACCGTACAACCGAAAACCACTAATTTTAAAAAATATATCACGTTTAAAATGGCTACATTATTTTCTCCCTTATACTACTTAAAGACAATATATTGAAACACGCATGCTGACAAAAGTTTAGAGGCTACGTGTATGGCCGCCATGAACGTGCGCTACGGTGTACATTAAAATTAACCGGCTCGAATGTCTACTAACAAAAATCCAATCTCAATGCGTACTTTACTATCAACAGACTCGACGACGGAACTCCACCGGTTGAAGTTTATGTGTACTCTAGAAACGAGCCAGCCAACTTGTCTCATCTCAAACATACCGTAGTTAAAATTAACTCTACACTGAAAACGTTAACTTCGTCTTTGACTGCTTTTGCATTTACTAAACGATATAGATATAATTGCAAACAAACAGATAGCTACAATTAATTTAAAGTGAAACACCGTATAAGCAATAAATGGCTTTATAGTTAGTAGTCAATGTAAGCCGAAGCTATTACCCACTTAATGAAGGATACAAGACAAATTAACTCCGAAGGAAGCCATCAGAGAGCCATCTCCGCGGCGCGGAACCACTTTAGTGGAAGCAAAGCGCCTACTCGCTAAGTAGTTCGACTCGTTCCGATGTGTAGTGCTCGTAGGTAATACACTTAGTAAGGGCATTTGTTTTAATGAGAAATGCAGTTATTACGGCTTTTAGTGCTCTCATGTAACTACATGTCACATTGAGCGCTATGTAAACGAGGATTACTATTACTTTACTATCAACAGATGCATGACTGCATCATAAACAAATGAAACGGCGTGCAAATAAAATTTAAGAAAGTCAATTTAGTTCGCTAACGAGATTGAACGAGAGGAGGTTGATTAAGTTCTATTACGAACAGAGCGGGCTCTGCGACAGTGAACAAACGGACCGCCTCGACCGCAGCATCACGCGGCGAAATAACCAAGCGTAAACTTCAAGCTCCTTCCTACAAGAACTCCCACAAATTACCGCCGGTAGTTATTTCACTTTACAATTATGACACTCCAAATAAGAAAGCGCTTAAATCGCTCCTCAAATTAAAATAGCATTGATAAAAACATGTAAATTAATTACTCTACTACAAATTAAATTGAACCTATTAACACTTTGACTGCGGCAAAAGCACCTGTCGTGTTTTATTGACCGAGCAACCGGTGCGTGCCGTACTGAAATACACCTACTGTGTTGTGCGCCGCACGGGTGGATTATTTCGTATATTAGCCACCGCAGTCAAAGTCAAACTTCTTCTAAAATATGTATTAAAAACACCGAAACCAGTAGAGCGAATTTCCATAAAACTCGCGTAGTATAAAACGCGAATATGTTCATTACCACGCTGCAGATACAGTTAACCTTGTTAGATAAACCTTTTTGAAATATCCCCCAACTATGAAATTACACACGCGCAAAACACATACAACTGGGCTCGTTATTGCTAATACGATGTTTCATTCGCGGAGCAAACAATTTTCTCACAAGGGCAGAAGAAAGTCACGCAATCGACTTCACAGATGTTACGTGCGTGGATACCAGATCGGCATGTATATAATTGTTAAATTTGCATTCATAATGGTGGCTAACAAGGACCGATTGCGATCGGCCAGTTCGCGCCGCAAAGACAACTCGATTGGAATTGATCAGTAACCGGGCCTTGTAACGAACGTAAAATGGGTAGAGACTCAATGATGTATTTTTTTTGTTTTATTGTTACAAATTGTTTGTTAACAAAAGTGAGAGATGGTAGTAAGCAGTCTGTTTCAAATATTATTATCGAATCAATCTACTCGACTATTAAGTACGAGCTATTAAGCGTAAACAGTTGAAGTATTAGCAACATAAATGGTTAAATATTATGTTTTAATAAATATATATTGACATGCATAAATTATAAATACAACAGTTAAGTAACGAATACAAACGGCAACATAAAAATTAACCCTAATATTGAAAATAACATATATGTGCTTGCTAATTTCTACATGAGTGTTAATTTTGAAATGTTTCACTTGATTTATACCTCATACACCTGCTTAAGCATGGAAAAAGAATTAGAATCCTACATGTGGTCGGTTATAGAAGCATAGCTGCTCCTAGGGACTATGTTGAAACACCTTGTTTTTTAATATTTCTAGACTCAACCTTAATGTTTAGAGTTAACATAATATTTAGAGTGTAACGCTATTGTGTTCTAGTTCCAAGGAAGTAGCAAGATGTCAGATACTACTTAATTAATCCTAAAACTTAAACTTAGTCCTGATGGACTAGCAACACTGCTTTGGTGGGTTTAATGTCATCTACATGTCATAGTACTATAGGGACCATTTAGAATCAGACTATTGCATGCTAGCTTGCTATCTATTACATAATATATTACATAAAAAACCTAAGTACAAAGACTTAAAAACCATTAATGAAATACGCAATCTCAAATATTTACTAGGTGAGATAGAAGACATCGTAAGGAAACCTATGTGTCTGAAATTTAATATGTGGTAGAACTATAGTACGTCCGGAGACGTACCACCGCCGCCCTCATAATCCGACATGAAGCTATTTTGGTGTTTCAGTTGGAGAGATGCCGTTACCGGGCACACTTACAGCGAGACCATCTTAGTCCTCAGGAGTAGTGACGAATCTACGTACGCCGTCAGATAAAACTTGAGTTTTGTTTGAAGTTAGAGGTGGGTGCCCAAGGGCTACAGTGACCACTTGACATCAGGTGGCCTGTAAGCTCGTTTGCTACTCTCCAAATATAAAAAAAAAACTTAAAAAGTACAAATGAAATCCGAAATCGCAAACATTTCATCGACATCAAGCACGCGATCGCACCAGCCTCGGCGACAAGGGTAGCTCGTAGCTAATTACAGTTATTTGAGAAGTTGCTAGCCCCGCGGGACCGTGGCCACTGATCCAAGGAAGCGACGCATGCGCCACGTTGTTTATTTGCGTTACGAACAACTTATGGGAACACAGCTTATGGGAACTGCAACGTGTCTCGATAGACCAGTAAAATTATTCTGCGATAACAAAATATCTGCGCATTTACGCTTATTCGCGCAATATTAATAATTCAAATTACTCTTTTTATTTTTTGGGTCCATGTATCTGTACTGATTAATTTTGGAAACGGCTAAATTGATTTTGACATAACATTCAAAGGAAGATCGACCAATCAGAGTAACATATAGATAGTTTTTATCCTGAGTCTAAAATATAAAGAGGGATAGGTACATGCAGAAAGAGCCATCAGCAGGCTTTTTTCTTACAGCATTGAAGTAAGAAACGAGCATGTTACCTTGTTCTAATTCATCACTGTCGCCTATAGACATGTCTAATCGACCCCAAATAGGGTCGAAGTCCTACCTGAGATCGTCACAGACGCAATGGCTCTCAGGACTAAGATAGAATTCCTCGTGTAGATTTTTTTATCTCACCAACCCTACCAGAACACAGCAACGTTTACCACTGGTGTTATGAGACAGAAACAAAGGTTGCGATGTTGCGAACTGGCGAACGTCAAAAAATTCTAACACTTTCAAATGGTTGCAATCCAAACTCGAAACACGAACTATTTGATCACCTCTAAAATAACGATAATCCTGGATTACTAAACAATAACGAGACGAAACATCGTTAAAGTTACTGGCATCAAATAATGCCAATATAAAAACTTATATCAAATACGTCGAATTTTTTTAAACTCTTGTCACCTAAAGCTTCGAGTATAGGGTTATGGTAAAAGATTTGGAATCAATTACGCCAAATTTTATTATAGTAACTTTAGCATACAACAACATATCATATACAGACTACAAGCGGCAAAAATAGTCCTCATTAGTAAACTTTTAGTGACTTTCAGGCATCGATTACCCAGATCTAATGATGATCAAAAATGTATTTATTTATTTTGTGTAATAGAAAACGAACTATTTCACAATTACAAATGTTCGCTTGAATTATCATAAGACTTGGTAATATTAAAAACGAGTTGAGAACACACTTGGCTTTTTGCTCAAATATCCATTAATTACATTTCCATATGAAAGTATAATTTGGTTATTCTGAACGCCCTTTAAACTGGTAATAAAATGAAAATAAATCCTTTACCAGAGATCCAAATACAAATCAAATTACAACAAGTCTGCTCGCGAGACCCTATTGTTCATCTGTCGTTGTAATTTAGTGTTGCCCCCAAATAGGAATAGAAACGAATTGCTCAAAAGCAATTCACAATGGATAAAGACCACCACAACACAATAACACCTACGCACGCGACGTACAAAGCAGCTCGTGTTTAATATGACATGCCAAACGACAGTGGAGAGCTACAGATGATAGATACAGAATTCTTTTGAGTATCGTTAAATGAAAGAAAAATATTATACATTAGATTCGTCACACAAATTACGAACATGGGTGATTCGGCTGCGGCGGCACCACTGCCACACCTATTTCTGCTTTATACGTAATCTGAGGCGTTACAAATTAATCGTGAGTATAGCAACTTATCTATCTCTAACCTACTTCAGATAGATTTTATTCTATGTGACCTTGCATACAGATATCCAGAGGGCAGTAGTGACCTTTTGTACACAGACTTCATGCTCGATACATTGATGATATTGTCACCCTTTCTCTCAGACATGTGACGGCTCTTTAAAGCCCGTTTTGCAGTTTTTGATCCCGCACGTGTGGAATGCAAAACAAAAAAAAAATTAAAGGTATATATTTAAACGTACTAGAACTTTTCATGGTTTGTCTTCGGAACCACCACCGCGGTACCTATTTCTTCCTTATAATAACAGTGCTATAAACTGCCGTGTTCTGATTTGTACGATGTGGTACGGAAGACTCAGGCTTTATCTCTTACTTAGTACTCAGGGATAGAGAGACATCCGTGGCGGAGCTCAAGTACGATTTCCAGCCTATTTAGGTTTGCCACAGATGTTCATGAGCGGCAGTGACCACTTATCATCAGATGGGCTGCATGCTCGTTTCCTACTTCTATAAAAAAT
>DWKL01000449.1:0-18939 GCA_018249415.1 Phareas burnsi | reverse complement strand
AATAATAGTAATAATTAACAGGATGATGACTAACAATTTAACTTTTTAGGTGGGTTACATTAGCAATAGATAAAGAAACAGGATTTAGAATTAATCAAAAAAAAAGAATAATTTAATTTTCACAAACTATTTATTTATGATTTTTGTTTACCAATATACAACCAAAATAAACCAATTATTCACTCCGATAAAATAGTTATAGACAACATATAATATTGTTTCAATAATATTCTTAAATACAATAACAAATAAATATATATTTTAACTAAAATAAATGTGATTACAGTAAAAGTACCTAAATTTGGAATATAATTTTTAGTAGAGGAGCATTAGGCATAAAAGTGGATACAGAAACAGGTCACAATAACATATAGCCTGTAGCCCATCGTGTGGAATTCAGAGTAGAATCAGAGCTTTTAATATTACCCGAGATCCACATTACAGGGGCGCGCGGCGCCCCGCGGCACGCGTAGACGGTAACCGATCAAGTTAAGCAACGTCGGCGCGGTCGGCAGGTGGATGGGTGACTGCTAGTGGGTAAATTTCATGCGCGCTTCCGTGCCTCTGAGGGCGCGTAAAGCCGTCGATTCCTGTGGTTATCATTGGATAGCAGCCGTATCGGGGGGCGCGGTTTGAAAACATTCGACACGGGTTGGCCACTAAGCCGTATCTCCACCAATCCGCATTGGAACAGCGTGGTGAAGTAAAGTCTAGCCCTTCCCTAGTTGTGGGAAGAGACCCGTGCTCAACAGTGGGACATAAAAATGGTTGGAGCCATATTACAGTTGATCTATTGGTGTTTGGATGTCGCTGTGTATTATCATTTGCGTTGAGGTACAAATTACTTTGGGAATTAACACAACTAATTCAAAATCTCAAATGCGCATGCCATATTGGTAGTTCGACTGGACCTTATACTCCTCACAACTGATCTGCTGACGACTCGCCATCAGTCGGTGATTGCCAGCGCGAGCATCATGTCTGCGAGCGGGGGGGTAGTGGGGGAAGCCGGAGCGGCGCGGGCGCGGCGCGCCACTTGCGCCTGCGCCCAGCGCGCCAGCCGCCACGCCTCCTTGCGCTTGCTGCTGCCCGCCGTCTTGTAGTGGCTCACCAGGTTGTTGCACGCCTGCATCACACGTTACATCATCAACACTCATAAATATTTCAAACCACTCTACTTTTCTAGATACTAGTTGCAAAATCATACAATTTACGTGGTATCTTTTTCTTCAATGAAAATAGCAAACCGGTGTGGCCGATGTGAAATGGCACTTCCGACCCATGGACGCGTCTTATTAAATAAGACAAGAATTTTTATTTGAGTGAAAATGTGGAAGTGGTTATTACTAAAGATGCAAGATGAATTTTTCTAAGTTGAATATTGTTCTAAGTTTTCTTCTAACTGACACTGATTATTAAATTAACTAAAACTTAAAATATGTTTCAGTTTATATAATTAACTTTTACACTTTTATTTCACAATTATTGTATTTCTAAAGGAACATATATGAATAGATGGCGAGATTATCAGGCTAGAACTAAAGAATAAATTAATGTTAAGCATAGGTCAGTCAGAATCCTCGTTTATAGCCTATGATGTATGTATGTATGTATCTCTTCTGATGGTTGTAAATATCTGTTGGGAACCAAGACCACTTCAGGTTTCCTGTCTGTAGATGTAATAAAAAGTCACAATAATGATGAGGAAAAGAGAAGTCCTTTCTGAGGTATAAAGACTGAAGCTTCACTCACCATATATATTCATCTATATATATGTTACATTAGTATACTCACAAGAAACAATCCAAGTGATG
Organism: Phareas burnsi; assembly: GCA_018249415.1. Classification (NCBI taxonomy): domain Eukaryota; kingdom Metazoa; phylum Arthropoda; class Insecta; order Lepidoptera; family Hesperiidae; genus Phareas; species Phareas burnsi. The sequence goes on along the minus strand of DWKL01000449.1, from coordinate 17,125 downwards.
CTCGCATGTTGTCGGGATTCAACTTAAGCGCCTGGCAATAGTAAGTTTTAGCAATCTCCATATTTTCAACTCCACCCTGTAACACATTTAATAAGTGTCCTCACAAATTATATTAAGGATTATAATTACCTATAAGAAATTAATCAAAATATCAGCTTTATAATGTGTGAACACATGTTTTAATTTTTTTTTGCTTCCAACAATTATGAAGTCATATTCAGGTTTGTTTGATTCCCATTCGTTTTTGACTCAAATGAACATTTACATTACGGTATCCTGTAGTAAACGACTAAATTAATTGACTTAGATATACATACACCAATAATATTTGTAGGTGTAACTTTACATATGACCTATTTGACTGATGTAATACCAAGAGTGTATATCTATCAAGGGTCCATGACTTTCGTTCAATGATGACTTAAGGCATAGCATAATAGTTAGTATTTATTATGAGGATTATTTGTACTGTCCCACTGCTGGGCAAGAATATGCTTATAGAAGGTGGTGAGTTCAGGCCAAAGCCCACCACACTGGCCTCCCAATCTTGTAGATTTCATACTCCTTAAAGAAATTTCCCTTTTTTTGTTCACCCTTAAAGCTAGTGATTATTCATTTAGTTTCTAATACACACAACTTTATGTGAAAAAGCAGAGGTGCATGTCATAGTTCAAACAGTGTAGTTGGCTGAATTCATACCACTGAATGATCACTGCTTGTAACTTCATAGTTAAATATTAAACAATATTACCATTGTATAACGGATGTCTGCTAGCCGCTGGTGCATCAGGTGGTTGTGAGGCTGGTGCAGGATCAACTCCTCGGCACAGAAGGCTGCTCGCGAATACTCCTGTAGCTGGAGATAGAGGTCGCACAGCTCCTGCCAACCCTCGATGTCCGACATAAACCTTTAAAATTAAATAAGGCAAAGCTACAAAAATAATTTATATATTGATTGGCCCACAGGATTCCTTGCGTTCTAGCTAAAATTATTATACATAAATACCAATTTTTTACAATTATTACAGACTAGTAGTGGTTCGACATGGGCATAAACCAGAACACGGTTTTAATGCCAATTGATGACAAACGCGACGTCAATGGACAGCCAAATGTAACATGAAACAAAACTGAAGTTCTATTTGAGGTCGTACGTAGGTGCGTCACTACGCCTGAGGATTAAGACGGTCACCTCACTGTACGGGCACCATGTCCGGCAACCGAACCTCTCCAACCGAAATACATAAATTTAAAGCAGATTTTGAGGGCGGCGGTAACACTTTCCGGGATTAACTATAGTTCTGCCACCTATAAAATTTGTTATAAAATGATTACAACATGTTATAACAGGTGAACTTGACAAAAAAGGCCACTTACTTTTTCAAATAATCAACAAGTTCCTTTACAGCTTCTGGTATCATTCCCTGCGCCTTCAAGATTGCGACACGGCGTTTTCGTGCCGGAGCGTTAGTTTCATCCATTGCGATTATAGAATCCACAATTTCCATGGCCCCAGAATATCTAAAGTATTATAAATGTATTTATATACATCTAATTAAATCATTAACATAACAGATCTACACTTTTTATGCTTTTTAAATGAAACAATGCTTTGAATAGTTATACTGTATTTATATTTGCCCCAATTGAATTATGCTCACACCTTGTTCACACATAGGATCTTTACAAGTCGTTCACTGCTGATTTAGAAGGTGGTTGCCACATTTTATTAATCAAATACTTTCAACTCTTATAGCCTTTACTTTACACACTACAATTGGAGTCCCTTTTCCCATGATGTGAAACACATGCTAAAAATATATAAAATATGAAACAATAAAGAATTATTAATGATACATTTGTCACAAATACGGTGACCTAAGTGAAAGTTATATAATAACTTGGCACACTTCACTCACTATCACATGTTGCTGCACTTGCAAAATCTAATAAACATTTTTTGGGGGTAAATTGTTTAGTACATTATATGATAATTAATATTCACAAAGCACCATTTGATCAATGACCTCATGTCTATTATTTCGACTCATAATAAAAGTAGCTTCATATAGCATTTAAAATTTGTAGGCATAATAGATGTGTATTTGACCATCAGAACGAAAGACATTTTTGGGTGATTTTTTGTTTGTTGTTTTGATGGAGCAGTGACGACATTCAGATTATGACAATTGTTATTTAAAGGTGGAGCACTCTGAGGTTCAATAGGTGATTAAGCCATGGCTGTTTACCCTATAACAACAGTGTGACACTGTTGCCATGATTGGAAGGGCAGATTCATGAAGTACGGAAGATTCAGTTCTTCAACAGTCCTCAGTCAGTTTAACACATGGACTGTGGTAAACACACCTGTCATTTCACTGTCTGCACCACCTGAGCAACTCGCATGCATATGAACTGGAATATACCTATTGTGTTACACGCTGTATGGGTGGATTGTTTTGAATATTAGCATGGCAGTCAATGTGTTAACACAACAGTCCTCAGGATAAGCAACTCATACGTGATAGACTTCAGGTAAAACTTCGGTTCTATTGAGAGTTGGTTGGTTGGTAGACATCCATCAGGTGGGGTTCATTCTCATTTGCATCTTCCATTGCATTTAAAAAAAGAGAAGCTGATATAGCTAACAAATGTTATGTATTTGGTAAATTATTTACTTTTCCACCGCCTCAAGCAAGGTTGCCTTAAGCTTCTCAACACGAAGGCTGTTTGGAAACTCATGTTGCAGCAAGTTTATGCAACTCTTTGCTATGCCGATCCAGTGGCAATCCAGTGCTGCAACAATTACTTGCTCTAATATCATATGCCCTGAAATAAAAAGTATGTTTTTATATTACGCTAGCAGCAAATGGACGTCCATAGCTATGTAACAACCTAATGTTTAGGAGTCTTTCTAAATACAAAATTGATTAAGTGATGTCCTAATTTATGTTATTGGATTGAGACAATGACCGTTTCATATGATTAATCTTCACAAACATCAATGACTACGGATTGGTAGGTGATAGTTCATCCACAGAAGTACTACTGCCATCTTCACAATCTGCCGCAGAGCAATTTGTGTTTGGATTAGAGGGGTGGCTGCTGGATACACATCATTGCGGCGAACATCTTAGCCCTCGAGAGTTGTGATGCATTTACGTACAACCACAGATAGAACTATACTTTTGTTTGAAGTTACCAGTGACTACTGAACATCAGGTGACCAGCATGTGCATTTGCTACATTCAATTTTTATAAAAAATACTAAGGAACTTATACAGGAAGGCATACATATTGTCCCAATGATGTACAGGACACAAACTCAAGATTTAATAAACATACTACTTTATATTGTACATTTGTTTTATTAAAATTAATCTACATCATAGTATATAAAACTTACTTTCAGTGCCAATTTTAAACAAATCATGTTCTGATATGAGCTCCCAAAGATCCAGTACATCTTCACCTCGTCTTTCGTTGTTATCACGCCACTTTTTAAGTAGCTCCCTTACCTCTGGAAATGTTTATATAGTAAGAATCTCTTGATTACAGGGATACGAAATAAATAAGTTGATAGTTAGATATCACTTTTTAAAATTGATATTTTGGTATTTATGCAAATACTGTGTCATAAGTTAAATATATATATATCAATAAAATTAAAAAAAATATACTACATTTAAATTTGTATCGATATTTTATGAGGAACTTGGAAAACGTTTATATTTATACATTACCATAACGATTCAAGTCTTCGAAATTGTTAACAGGCATAATATTTGTCTACTGCTTTTAGGTACTGTTATCTCTATAAAAGAGTCGTTTTATATTATATACTGGAATATATAAATTCCGGGAATAGCGAGTTACAATAATGAATAAATTAAAATTATTAAGTTACAAATACATAGATAAAATAAAATACAATATAATTAGTACAATTATATGAATATGACAATGAGAGTGACAAAGTCAAATTGTTGACATCATAACTTGTCTTTGGTGTGTTACATATCATAGATTAATAAAAGTAAGACTAAACTTTTACAGGCAAGTTTTTGCAATTTGTATATAATACCTATTTGTAATATTGATATTGTTGATTGTAATAGAGCATTTATCAATACCTTATTAACTAAAATGTAAATTATTTGTCAACAACGTTCTAATTTAAACATATACATGTATATTGTACTAAATTGATTAGTATCTATAAGATTCTTTCAGAGGTTTACTCTATGTTATATAGTATTTAAAAATATTTAATGCCTCGATTTTACTATAAAACGAAATATTAAAATATCTGCACAACTGCATTATAAAATTGACATAACTGAATAGTAATGTACTTTATCTGTATAAGATTTCAATACGCATTTCGTTCTACGCAGGCGACATTCAATATTTCTCATTATCAATACGAAAATGCATAGTTACAAAATTATATCACACTGCCACGACGCGCATGTTGATGTTTCCATACGTATATTGGAATAAAAGATTTGTATGTGAGCCGTGTGAGCATTCTGTGGTGATGTGATGTGAAATTGTGAACCTGTGATCGAGACGTCTGCAATATCACAATATGTCTGACAATTTGGAAATATTTTTAGATTAGTGTAGTCGTAAATAGTTAAAAGATCTACTTCAAAGTTATGAGTGCAATGGACTATACATAACAAATATCATTTCGAGGTGAGCCCCGTTAAAGTGTTACAACATTACAAATGTATTCAATTCTTTCTTGCTCGTATTCGACTTTTTTATGTCTCAATGGCCTTTATCTCGGAAGTTTTGTTTTCTTTTGTCCTCCAGTAGTGCGTCGAACAAGTTTTTGGTATTTGACAGTCCGAATGTGAGTGTGTTATATTTATGTTGTTATTTTGTCTGGCAGATCGATAAGAAGTTGAGTTACAACGAAGATATGTATTGTTGGCTGTCCGCGTTTCATGTGAATAGTGGATATGCGCATCGCGGACACGGCATGAAGCGGAGCCTCGCGGCTATTTAACGATTGTGCACGCAACGCCAGGGCCACCCTGCGCGCAGATTTCCTTTTATAATTTTATTGTCACAAGACACCTCGCCTTGAATCATGGATCAAAGCAGGGTGCAATGCCCCGTGTGTACGTTGTATCTCCATAGTGGTATGAGCTTGGAGTCACACTTGGACACCCATCCCAAGGACCAAGTTATTAAAGCTTTGTGCTGCCTATCAGCTAAGAATGTCAGTTACAATAGCAGAACATCAACTCCAACGAACTCTGAACGGTCCTACAGAAGTAGGTCTCGAACACCAGCCACAGATGATGGAGTGCGGTGGATGGGATCCCAGCGTAGTGACAATGAAAAGTATTGGCGTAGAACACCAAGTAGAAATAAGTCAACCCCATTATCAAATGTGTCAAGAAATGGAACTCCAGAGATTAGAGTTGGGGACAGTAACTTTTGTAATACTCCTGTCAGTAACAGTCAGTATTTTGAGGCATCAAACTCATTGAAATGTGACAAAACGCAACAAACATATGTTCCAACACCGGCAGGATCTGATTATGATCAACAATGTTCTTATTACACGGATACACAGGAGGATAGAGAAGTTAAGTATTCTCGAAGTTCTGAATACACTTCTATGGATAACTCTAACAATGTTTTTACAACCTATGTCCCACAAGCTACTCCAAATGTTAAGGTACAACCAAGCGTAACACCAACAGTTACTAGAAGAGTAAATAATGTAGTTAAAATTTTGCCTAGGCCAAGTTTGCTTCTAAAAACAAATGTACCTGGCTGTGTACCTACATATGTGACACCTGGAGTGAAACCTTTACACGTAATGGTCCCTGCACCACCCACATTTGTCCAAAAGAATGTTCAGAGTAATGTGATAATGACTGGGAGTACTATACCCTGTACTACAATATTTGATACTAAAACAGTGCCACCACAGTTGGGTACAAACCAAATATCATCTAGCACTTTTACTCCAGGCACTACGGTAGTTACTCAAAATTCACAAATTATATATAGAGAAATGATGCACAGTCTTAATGGAAAGCCATTCATTTCAAATATGCCAACAGTCCTTGGTGGTCATAATACAGTCACAAATGTAGCGCAGACAAGCTCTTTGTATCAGAATGTTATGGTGGTGGATCAATTTGGAAATACTTCAGGTATTTACCCTGCTGCTCAACAGTTAATAGCAAACAAACCATGTAATGCAACTTTCTATGGTGATACATTTAAAAATGTGCCAAATACTGAAAATAATATAAATAATGCACTATCATCTAATACTACAAATGATGCAAAGAAGACCCTTATAATCGAAGTAAGCCCTATTATTACTTCCATTCCAAATCCTCGTGATACATCTACACCTACATCAATCTCATCTTCAGAGTCAAATGACAAAAGTCTATCACAGAGAAAAGTAGAGGATGAAAAAATAGAACCAAAATTTGATGCACCAGGTCCAAGCAAGGGACTTAAAATACTTAGCAATATTAAAGTTGAAGTGCCTGTTCAACATCACAAAAATATGCTTAACACAGTAATGGACTTAACGGGATCTGAAGATAATGAATATTCCAATCATTCTGACACTCCTGAAAAGATTTTGCCTGATTTAGATGATTCTAAGCAAGATGACTGCACACAACAGAATGTTCAAAATGGCGAAAGTTTACCGCCTCATTCATTCTCTGCGATTAAAAATATTGTTACCATTGAATCCTCTAAGGCTATGCAATGTGAAACTAAAATGGAAACCGAGTTTTCAGACAGTTGTCCAGTGCCAGACTTGATCTGTAATGAGAAACCTTCAATATCACCTTGCAGTGAATTGTCTGAATTAGGGGATAATTCAACTGACCAGCCTTCAGTATCACTTAACCAAAAAACTGTTCAAACTTTTCATAAAGATGCTGATAATAAATTAGAAATTAAACTAGAACAAAAGATAGAATTGGATAAAAAGGTGGAAAATGAAAGTAGGTTGCAAATAAAGTCACATAAAAATAATACTTTAAGATTGAACAATATTTTTGTGAAGAAACACAAAAAAATGTTACTAATTAAGAATGCAAAGTGCTTTCCTGTAGCTAGTTCATCAAAATCAAACATAACAGAACCTGAACCTTCATCATCTAGTTATATATCACCAGAAAATTTTAGTATAAATAGAAAGTCTTTAAAAGAGAAAAATGAAACAAAAAGCGATATATTGCCAATAATTCCAATTGAAAGGATAAAGGACATTGACAATGATGACCTTCATGAATTTGATGCTGATACTGAAGAACAATCTATGGATATTGAACCCATTGTACCATCTTCATTAAATCCCACTGAAGGATACCATGGTATGCCAGTTGATGAAGTTCAGGTAAAAGAAGAAGTCAATTCGAGCAATGAAGGTGTTTTTAATGATGAAGCAGATAGGTCCAGGGATGAATCAGCACAAGATATTTTAAGGCCTATCAATGTTGTTTCATATGGAAACATGATAAATGGTGATTTAGATGAAGATTCAAACCACAAGGAACTACTTGATCTTGAAGCTGCATCAAAAAATAAGCAATTTGCCAATATGATAAATGAAAATTACTTTGGAGATAATATTTATGTTGACTACTATATTCCCGACCGTGGAGAAACCTTTGACGCTGAAAAAGAGTCAAACTCAGTAAAGAATGGCACGAAAGATGGTATATATAATATATGGAGTGAGTCTTCGCACAAAGAGGGCGAGACAGAGTTCGTGTTGCCAAATTTTATCCACGACAATTACAAAATTACTGAAAACTCTGTCGGTTACTCAGGGATTGGCGGAGTTGGGCAGTTAGGTGGGGAAAAGTGCGTGCGTGATAACAAAGTGGATGTACTTAGCGAAAGTCGAAGCGAAGGAGAGGTACCTCTGAACATCTGTGCCGATGAACGTATGCCGCCTCGAGGGGAACTCAGCGGACAAGAGAGCAACGGAGACATGGAGTCACCATGGAGTGGGGTAAGATTTTAATATTCTATTTTAGAACTCCTATTTGAGTAACTTTCAATTATTGAAAATCAACAAAAGGTGCCGTAGATATACCCAGCCATACATTTCAGTGCTACAAACTTCAATTAAATGTTGCAGATATATACAGAGGTGACCCCCTCGGAGCCGTACGACCTAATTGCCCGGGAAAGTTGGGTCTCTGATGGATCGGAAGTCGATACCAGCGAAAAGCGTGAAAACTTGTAAGTATCCATTGAAATCTCAAATTCGCCATCACCATCGCCAGTGAGTCAGAACAGCAGTCACTATTCAACGGCTAATATTATTAACGAACTAATTACTTATTCAGCACAATAACAATTTACATATTGCAAAATGCATGATTAACAACTAATATTCCAATTTATTTGTACATTTGTATGATGTGTTACTGGTTTCGAAGTCGTCGTCTCTAACTTGCAATAACGAGATGTAGGCTCAGTGCGGCCTTTCCAAAGATCACATTCACATAGGCGCATTAACCGATAGCTTTACTAAACTTAATGGTGGCTGGACCACGCGTGCATGTTGCGAATTTAATCTGCTAGGCGCAATACGCACGATATCGTGTGCCGCGGCGGCTGCGAACTAGCGTGCGGGCGCGGGGCGGAGGGCGCGCGGCCAGGCCTGCGCCCCCGGCGGCGCCCGCCGCGCTAGTAGCCCCGGCCTCGGCGCGGTTTCCCGGAGCCGGCGGCTTTGGTGTGTATAGCGCGTATGGAACAATTATATTTCTATGTATCTCTGTGTCGTATTCCTTAACCTTGGTTCCATTTGCAATGAATCTTCGCTTACCGATATACGGGTTACTTCCTATACCTCTGTTATCTCTGCTTTCTATCGCGCTCAAATTCGCATGCATGGAGCTTAGCCGCACGAGATTTGTTTTCGTTTATGGATTTGGACTGTAACATTATGTATTCTCTACAACTATCGACAATAAAGGTTTGATTTATTGATGTCAGTTTCAGTTAAAAAAATATATTATCAAAAATCACCTAAAGTGCTGGAGTTATGCAACTACAATTAAAAGCGTTAGTGTTCCGTAAACGCAAGCCTGCTGTACATTATAGACGCTTTACGCTCATAGCTCCCCACTGGGCTCCCTGTGCCGTGGGGGCCGTGCACACGGATCAGATCAGTGTCGGACCGAGGGCAACCGGTGTGGTGTCCACTGCGCTACGCGGGTCGTCCACTGCGACCGTTTCAAAGTAGATCCCGTAACGGCCAGTCTAACGTCGCGGACGTTTCGTCTTGCAGGGAGGACGATCTCCCGTACCCGAAGGGGCGGCAGTACATGTGCTCGCAGTGCTGCGCGCGGTTCCCGTCGACGCGCGAGCTGCGCGCGCACCGGGCGCTCGCGCACGCGCAGCCCGCCTGCTCCAGCAAGACGTCCTACAGCAGGATGGTCACCGCGCGCGCCATCAAGAAGGAGGAGAAGACTGAAGACAGTGTTCTGGACAGTGAGTGCATTTTTTTAAATATTACCAACGCATTTATTTTCCCTTTACAGCAGCCGTGTGATTTTATTTTTGCTTACTTACATTTTTTTTAAATTTGCCGTACCTAGTTTGTTTTTTACTCTTACTTATTTTAGTTTAATTTAGTATTTTTAAGGGCATATACCACGCTCAATCCGATCGTGACCAGTCGTAACAGTGAAATAAAGTCAAGCTTAATTGGGTGTTCGACGAGTGACTAATGATTAAATTTCATGTGCGGATTTCGTGCTTTAGAGAACACGTTATGCTGTTGGTCCCGGTTAACGCAGTTGTAAAACATTGGAAGTCTTGTGGATAGTTTAAAAACATCACACACGAGTTGGCTACTAAGCTAATAACTCGTAACTTCTCCACCAAACCGTATTATAGCAGCGTCGTGGTGTATGCTCCAGGCCGCACCCAGCTATGTGGATACACCTCCTTTTAGCAGTGGGATATAGTTTGCGTCCAATAATGTAAGCTTGTTGCAAGCAAGTTCAATAAATTATCCTGTTACGACGAAAGCCACTATTCTTTACATTAGACAGTTATAGAAATTCACAAAGCACATAAACTCACGTAACATACATAATAATATAAGTGACGACGAAAGTAATTTTTATTTTAATTCGACAGTTATAGACATTCACAAAATACTTTTGATCGTTAATTTAGGATTAGTGCTCAACAGCAATATCATTGACATTCCAGACACACTGGCGCTGACGGGCACCAACCTGTTGGCATTGGGCGATTCCAAGCCGGACTTGGCGTCGACGATCCTGTACGATGCAATGACCGACTCCAAGCCGCCGATCGAGGGCCTCATCAAGCAGGAGACGAAACGGAGACGGAAGGACTTCGTGTGTCCTACGTGTAAAGTGGACCAGCTGAACGATGTGGCGTTCCACGCGCATCTGAAGATACACCCCCTGGAATGTATGACGTGCGGGAAGTGTTTCTTCAAGCGGGCGAACCTCGCGTTGCACATGAAGACGCACCTCGGAATAAAGAATTACAAGTGAGTCGGTTGGTTGAACTTGTTGGTGATACAATGATTGGGTCAATATTTTTATAATTGGGTCAACATATTTTTGTAATTGGATCAACATATTTGTATCTAAGTAACGAATGTGCGGTCCTGATGGTATGTGGTTACTGCCGTACAAAGACACCTGTAATCAAACACAAATAGAATGATTGGGTCAATATTTTTATAATTGGGTCAACATATTTTTGTAATTGGATCAACATATTTGTATCTAAGTAACGAATGTGCGGTCCTGATGGTATGTGGTTACTGCCGTACAAAGACACCTGTAATCAAACACAAATAGGCTTCCAGTCGATTTCGTCCTAAGATTGGCCACAAATTTGTTGCTACCCTGAAGACTAAGATGGTACTCGTTGTGTCAGTTTCTCTGTCTCGCCATGCCCTTCAGAGGAGGACACAACAGCTTAAAAAATATTTTAATAACTTAGTGTTGATTATAGTAGTTGTCGATCTCAAATGCGACACTGGCCCTAAGGATAATTTGGGACACCTCACATGAGCCTCACAAGCCTCACCACATCCTCCAAACCGGAACACAGTAATTTTACACCACTGTTACAAGGCAGAAAAAGATGCATTAATCTAATCACAAAAAGTCCAATTGAAATCATCACTTGTATTTTAATGCTTTTTACCTTCAAATTTCTATATCAGGAATAGTTGATAGATTTATAGTTCGTCTGGAGAAGTACCACCGCCGCCCTCATAATCCGTCGTGAAGTTATTCTTGTGTTTCGGTTGGAGAGAAGCCGTTGTCAGACACACATCGAGACAGCCGTCTTAGTCTTCAGGAGTAGTGACGTATATACGTACGAACTTAAATAGGACTTCAGTTAGACGTGGGCGTCCATGAGCTGCACGTCAAGTGCCCTGCACGTTCGTTTAGTATTCTTCAAACATAAAAAAAGCGTAATGGATACATACAAAGACGAGTACACCAACAATCAGACCCAGAACGGAAATCTAACCATTTAGATGTCTACCGCCGCGCGGTTCGTTATGTCATTGTCGCAGTAAAATAATGTCAATTGCAACCGTCAGGTGCGACGTGTGCGAGAAGAGGTTCATGACGCGCCAGAAGCTGTCTGAGCACTACAACGTGCACACGGGCCGCGCGCCCTTCAAGTGCACGCACTGCGACGACGCGTTCCGCCGCTACTCCAACATGGTTCAGCACAGGTGATATACGATTTTTTGGTAGCGATCTGTTTTTGTCACACGCTGGGCAGGGCTCTCCCACCTGAGCGAGGTCTGGAGACTCGTCACACTCCACCAAGCCGCTCCAAAGCGGATTCATGTACATACATGCTATCCGATGATACCAACCGCGATCGATACCTCAACGTGGCCTCCGAAGAACGGAAGTGCGCATATAGTTTAGTCACCAGCGCTGCCGTCCTTAATACCGTCACATATTAAAACCACTTTTCTAGTTATGGCCAAAAAAGAGGGTAATTTTTAAAGATTATTACTACTTCATAATAGATCCCTTCGTAATAGTGAAACTTTTAGATCATATTTTACTCATTACGAAAACTTCAAAATGTCGAAATGTCAAAATGTCGTGGATTACGGCACTAAGCTTAAGTACGGTAGAGTGGTTATCTATTTAACTCCCGACCACGCCCGATGTTGATTGACTTACAAACTTTTAAAGTGAGCACATGATTTCCCCCACAATACAATATGCTTTAATCAATAAAATGAAAGAATTTTGATGATGTTTGTATCTTTATGAGTTTAGATCCCTTTGTGAAAAAATGGTATAAAAAAATATATACAAACAAATACGTAATATTGCTTCTCTCACTCTCATTTCCACTCGCATCGTTCAACAGCATAGCAATGCTGTATCATTTTTGTTTCAAAAAAAAGGTTCGATTTTATACCGCATCCTTTGTTACATAAAACTTGCAGAGACCGCCACCACTTCCAGAAGAAAGCGAAGGTGCGCGACTTCGTGTGTCACTGCGGCGCGGTGTTCCACTCGCGCGCGAAGCTGCTCTGGCACAAGGAGACGCACGAGGAGCGGCCCAAGGCGTGCCTGCACTGCAGCGACAAGTTCGTGCACGCGGCGTCGCTCACGCGCCACGTTCGCCGCACGCACAACGCTTACTACCTGTCGGAGCGCGCACGTGGGAAGGTCGACAACGTGCCCTGCCCCGTCTGCAAGCAGGTACGTCGGGTCTGCACTCGAGCGTCAGAGCTAAATGTTCCGCCTGGTGCTCGGCCAAACGTGACGCGTCATGTTTGGCCGAGCTCCAGGCGAAACATTATTTAATTTCAAAAGGACAGAAAATTTTACATTGACATTCAAAATTTCACGTGAATCAAAAGAATATTGACATTATCGCGTACACTCATTATGATTGAATGTATAATCTTGAATTGTTGTCTATCTATGTGTCTATATCATTCTGGCAATAAATAATAATAATTTCATTTTATTTTCAATATTAATAAGCTTTGCACTAATAAATTAAATCAAAAGTTACAATGAAAAAGTGAAAAAAAAATGGTCTATAATTTTTTGAACACTTATTTTTTTAACATATTCAGATGAATATGTTATAATATTTAAAATGAGGTTGTATCAAGAAGTCTCACATTGCTTGTGTTGTTAAGGAACGAATTTTGAATTGTCGAAAATCTAGTTTCTTCAGTGAATTTTTTTGTGAATTTATTTAGTGTGGGCTGCGGGCCCTGACTTGTCTGAGTGGTGTCTAGAAGAGGCATGGGTAGTAGTGAACTACTGTAGATGGATGGAAGAATTTTATCATTCGTATTCTGGATATCTGTCTCAAATTCGGAATAAATCAATCAGATCTCCTGTTCTATATGGAGTTGGCGGCTGATGCTTTACTATCTCTGAGGATTAATTAAGCTGATACGTAAATTTGTCATCCCGTGCTCTTCAAATCGAAACTCAGCATTGCTATTGTGGGCTCGATGTTTCGATCTTGGGATACCAATCTGCGAGCCGTTGCATTGTAAATAACTAATTTCTCGAAGTAAACATGTTCATAAATCATTCCAGTTATACCTCCGAACGAACCTGCGCGCGCACATGCAGACACACAGCGGCAAGCGGCCGTACGTGTGTATCATTTGCAACAAGGCGTTCACCACCAAATGGAACCTCAAGCTACACCGCTGGACGCACGCCAGCCGCTCGGCCAAGCCGTTCAAGTGCACGCTGTGCAAGGGCGCCTTCATCCGCCAGACCGAGTACATATCGCATATGAACTCGCACAAGTCCGTCAAGCCGTACACGTGCAAGTACTGCGGCTGCCAATTCATCAGGAAGTACAACTGCCAGCGACACGTGAGAGAGCACGAGACGGCCAAGAAGTACGTCTGCAAGGTGCCCGAGTGCGGTAAGTCGTTTCACAGAAATTACTACCTGTCTGAGCACATGAAGGTGCACAGCGGGGCGCGGCCGTTTTCCTGCAACATTTGCGGGAAGACCTCCAGCAATAAGTCCAACCACAACAAGCATGTGAAGATCCACCACGCGCGAGAACCCGTCGCGACTGAAGCGTAACGCTGTAGGATACGTAATGGTGACTCGTTGGCTATATTCGTTTCGTTGAAAGACTAAGTGTTGCCACTTCGCCGACTTTAATGTACATATTTCCTATGTAGGTGTTTGCTGGATTAATGTACCAGACTTAAAAACTGCAGACGTCTCGTATCACTAATAAATTTGTAGGACTATTTTCATTGTCTTACCTACTTTTTGTATATTCAGGGTTCCTTAGTTGTAAGGGTAACATGGCAACACTTGACTAAGTATTTTTCCTATTGATTCGATATGTGTCCGCGAGTCGCTGCGTTGTAAATAACTAGTTAAATTTGAATTTTAATTCTAACGTGTAAATACAGGACCAAGTGTGTGTACATTTCGAAGGAGGATAGAAAGCATTTTACGTACAGTTAAACAAATTAATGTGAGTCACGCAACAGATTTTTGTGTATAAAATTGACGTTTTCTAACATTGTTTTATTTCAACTGAAGTGCTTACATAGTTTAAGATTTGTAATATTTAATGTGGGAGTTTATATTGGGTTTTCGCTACACTGTTTATGGGAGCCTTGTTTTAAAGACCTCCATAGACATAATGGTTTATTATATTTTATCCAAAATATTTGTGTAACATGTTTTCAAAGTTACATCCTTACATACGTACCGTTCAAGCTAATAAAAGAGTGTTCAAAAAAGTATTAATTTATGCAGTAGTGGTGCCCTCACCGGCAAAAATTCGCAATCGGCAATCTCAGTCTAAGTATAAAATGTAATATACTTGTACTGTTCAATGAAACATCACTTCTGTAACAAACATATCTGTATAAAAATTATTAATGAATTTTAAGCAGTAATTAAACTGATGAGGAATCAAGGTAAACTTACCTCATATAACATTTTAAGGTCACTAGTTCCATTGAATGTGAGTCCTTACATATTATAAACAGTTGGTTTTTTTTTCGATTAACAATATAGAAGCTGGCCGTAACCGGCCGCTGTATTGTCATTAAAACGCTTTACAGATACTTATTACACATATTATTTTTAATACGTGCCATTAATACTACTATTTTATTTCAAAATCTGTTGTGTGACGCAGGGTGTAATGAATATTTTAGTCAAATTTTAAAGGGCATTTCGGTATAGGTACCCCGCTTCTATTTCCCTAATTTTTACTTTTCTATTTATGAATATAATGTTGAATTAAATTTCCAACGAAAACTCGTCAGAACTGTGAACACCAAAGTTGTTTCTAATTATTATTATTGTAGTAAATTACTTAATTAAAGTGTAAATTGACTCAGTATCTACTTATTAAAATTAAATTTGATGCAATATACAATAGTAAAAATAAAATTGGAATTATAGGGAATAAATTCTACCGCAATACGTGATTGAATATGTTGATTCCTATTAAGCTTTGCAATATGTGTTTAACCATGAGATATAACCATAACCGTATTTGAGGGATAACAATAAATTAGAGTGACTAATCTAATATTGGGTCACAAGACAGCAAATATGTTTGGCGAATGATTATTTATTATATATTCTTTAACATTTTTTCGTCACAATTGTACTTTGGAGTCCAGGACGGTGTTATGTGGTTTTGAATAATATTTCATATTTTCAATATTTTCGTGTACGAATCAGTTTTTGATAATAATTTGCGCATTATTTTGTTCATGAATGAAATGGCTGTAGTTGGACTCGTTATTGTAATTGTGAATCACCCAATCCTAGATGTAAAATTTCGAACATGGCGTATCATGCCAAACTTTATGGCCGTTCGAAGGTTGACACATTTAGCTGCGCAGTTCGCATATCTTTGCTAGCTATCGTGAGTGGTAGCGCAGGACATGATCGACAACATACTGTGGACCGTGTGTAACTTGCCTCATGGCATGCATGACAGGATATAATTATGTCAAAAGTCATCCAAAATGTCGTTGTTTCTCTTGTCTTATCGTTTTCTATAATGTGCAAGCGGGATGTAGTCACCATTTCGGATTATATTCTCTAGTGAAACGAGTCATGTTGTGTCGCAATGTGTCTTTCCGCATTGTGCGACTCTGACACAATGTTCAGAGCGGTCATAAAGTTAGGCACGGACTGTATGTTCAGACCAATCGCTTAGATGCACTTCACTTTCAAATCTTGTTATGCGGCTTGCCACTAGAACGGTTTTATTTTAATAACAGTATTAAGTAGATTGGCTCGAGAGAAAACATAAGTTCTATACTAACTGTCCAACTTACTCTTACTTGCTAAAATAATTATAAAACAATCGTGTGGTCGGCCTGTACGCGAATCACATTGTGTGAACATTTTGACGACATACTTAGAAGTGTTGCTCTCCTTAAAATGATAGTTTGCCCACTTGTTGTTTTACCTCTACGTATTCACTGTCGCTTCCATTGAAGATTTTAATCTTCCTTATTTTCAGTTTATATTATAAATTAGTATACTTAGATTTATTTTAATTTATTTAGATTTTTCATTGTTACACTTAATAAATATAGATTAGTTATTTTAATAGGCAATTCTTTTCAACGTCATTACTGGCGCTTTATTAATTATTTTGACAATATTTTTATGCAAGAATCTGATATCATTTTGACATACATAAAATTGACATACTGTTTTGACATATAATCAAATTATTTAAAGATGCAGTCATAAAAATTGGTTTACAAATTAATCAAATATTCTTATGTAAAGCCACGCCTACGAATATTATTGGCCTCATTATGACGCGCCGGTCAAAACCAGCGTCAAATCAAGTCTAGCGTAGAACCGGTCAAAATCAGCGTAAAGTACAAGCCATTTAGCTCACAATGCTCTGCCTCCGTAACGGTGGCTAGTGCGCAGATTATCCGTTTGAAAAATTAATACCTATTATGAGTCTATTCGGTGACTTAGTCTATTAAAGTATATGTTAATAGTAAAATTTATTCGGTATAACGATTAACGCATATAATAATAATGAAACGCATATTTATAACAGTTATTTTATGAAA